>CAKALU010064668.1:12029-24799 GCA_916700995.1 Hozukius guyotensis | reverse complement strand
AATGTAAGCATAGATTTTTATCATGGTGAAAATGACGCTCAAAGAACAAAAGAGCAAGTGTGGCCATCAGGTGAGTCCAACCACAGTCTTTACATTTCCCCTCCACTTCCTTTTCCTGTCACGCTTTCAAAGATAGAAGCTCCTCCCTTTCCTTGAACACACTCTCACACACACTCTCACACCTACACTCACACAGAGCATAATGTTTGAGACTACTTTCGTGCATACAAAACAGCAAACCATACACATAAAACAGGAAAACATTCTTTATTCAGAATTTAAATCAGAAAGCAAAGTGCAATACTTAAACTTAAAGAATGTGGATGGGTGTGAATTTGACACTTATATAAAAACCACAGTGGCACAAAACTAAGTGTGCTATATTGAGCAAATTCAAAGCAAATATAAAAGCATGAGCCAAAGTATTTTAGCTGCAGTCTTTTAGCATTATCACTTTGTTATTAAAGTAAAAAGAATCACTTTCATACAAGTAAGTAATGGATTTAAAATGAATCTAACCAATTTGTGAAAAACATTACACACCCCCAAGCCTAATTTAATTCAGAATATCAGTTCTTAATCCTAAAATGTAGTCAATTACTATGTAGAGACCAATTCTTTGTCCCCAAGTGTGAGATGAGCCCATAATGTGACCGTTTTCACAGATTTTGTCCACATAACTTGCAATGCAAGTACAAAACATGCATGTATACTTGTTATTGTTGGCCCATTTACTTCAAAATCTTTGGGTCACTGCTTGTATCCACTGACATCGACTCCAGAGCAGCATTCTGCGAAAATAGAGAAAAGTTTAAAGTTGGGAATAGAAAGAGAATATCATGTGGAAATGTGTGGATACACATTCAGTGACATTCGTCAGATCAATAATAATGTGGGACAGTTTAGACTACTCCGCCAAATTAATAAATAAATCAAAATTGTGACATATCTGTGTTGTTGAGTCAGCCTGGTCTCACCAAATGGTGTATGAGAGACACGGAAATTTATGAGTATTTTTGCGTGTAATAACAACACCTTTGTTGCTTTTGGCGTGTCATGTGTACGTCATGTAGTCTGTACTGACTGCAATGCAAACACATCCATGTGAATATGCTACACTCAGAGCTAGTGATGTAGAATAAAAAATAAGATAATCTTCTAATGGTGGATGGGAAAGGAGGTGGATGGGTCCAACAAACAGAGGACTTTCAATCAGGAGACCAGTGTTTGTGTCCCAAGTGTTACGTTATTTTGAAGTAAAATAAGTGATGTTTTTGATGTTTTTTCCGTACTTATTTTACTTTGTTTACATACTTATTTTAAGCCCAACTATGATGTTTTCCTTAAAGCTATCTAATCGGTTTTGTTGCCTAATCATAACCGTTTCACGCTAACAACGTGGCGTGTAAATCACACGTGAAAAAGCCTAAAATGCGTAATCATGAAACATGGAAATATTATGCTATTTATACGCCTTCCCATGAGATCGGGTTGGAGAGTGGAGTGTTTGATACACTCCATCAGGACTTGCACTGACATAACATTGGCTGTATGTTATCAGACTATCAAATTATATAAAATATGAAATATATTTAACTGACAGTCAATGCATGCGTGCAACATACTGTAGTGCAGTGATCATTCAGAGCTGTGACATGGTTGTGGAGTGTCATACCCTTTGGGTGGGTGTGAGATTGCTGTGGACTTGGTCATTATCCATCGCCAATGGGTGGAGTGATGGATAGACTTCATCAGGACCTGCACTCTGTGGGAACACAACATGTTTGATTTATGTTATTAAAATAGTCCCAAATTAAACAGAGTAAAATAAAGTGCATTTTAATAGAATGTAATTGAAACTGAAAGACAATGCATCGGTGCAACATGTCTACAAAAGAAACACATTTGAAAAGTGGCCTAAAATGGCAATAAGGTTAGTATCTGCAGGAGAGAGTGTTTTCTTTTTTTTATTCTTTCAACTTTCTTCCATATAATAGTGATTCAATAGTTCCTGCTGCAATGATCATCCAGAGCTGTGACATGGCTGTGTGGAGTGTCATACCCTTTGGGTTGGTATGAGCGTGCTGTAGACTTGGTCATTCTCCATCGTTCTTGGGTGGAGTGATTGGTAGACTTCATCAGGACCTGCACTCTGTGGGAACACAACATGTTTGATTTACAGTATGTTATTAGACTGGTCCCACATTAAACAGAGTAAAAGTAAATGTATTTTATTAGATTTAATTGAAACTGAAAGTCTGCATGGGTGCAACATGTCTACAAAAGGCACACATTTAGAAGGTCACCTTAAATGGCATAAGATGAGTAGCTAAAAGTCAAAGTGGAAAAGAGAAGTACTGGTAAGACCACAAGTATATGTGGAAATGATACCTTATACAGCAGATGAAACCACAAGCTCAAGTGTCAACAGGAACAGGTTATTTTGTCCTCTGCAGGACTCAAGCTATCATGAATACAGATACTACATGACTAAAAAGCCCATATACCTCTGTTAAGGCTGTGAAGTCTTTTAAAACTTAATTTAGTATTACACAATGTGTTTAGTAATTTTAATATTGTAGTCTGAATCCATATTTATATGAAGATATGTGAATCAATTAAGTCTCATTGCCTTATCTTATATTTATCTTATCTTAAGATACAGATAGTGACTATAGTTTTTTTTTCTTCATTCTAGTAAGATCAGTAGTAAATGTTTTCTGGGTACAAAGGGTCAGATATTTCACCAAATCACCACATTGCAGATCACATTTATTAGCTAAACATGATTTACACAACATTTAAATTGAAGGAAAATCAAATTAACAAAACAGAAAGTGAAGACATTTCAAAAATGTAACTGCTGCAGGTTAAGGTTTTATTTTTTTGAGAGATGGTCAAAAACACACACACGCACTGTGTGAACTATGAATCTGAAATACAGAGACATCTCCTCTCAAATATATGCATTTTCATGTATGTAAACATTATATATCAGTGTCTTCAGTGAAGCCTAATGCCGTTCATAAAACAGGTTTCTCGATATGACTTTCAGTTTTTGAGCTGAGAGAGTATTTTCGATGATAAGTGCCACAAATACTGTACAATAACTCTCTATATGTGAGCATATTAGGGCCCCAGACTGTCCCCAGAGTGAAAAATAAGTCAGCAGGACAAAGGGCCTTTTCCTATCATCTCCATTCTTATGGAATAACCTCCCTATGGACATCAGTAAGTCTGATTCTTCCTATTTCCCCAGCCCCAGCCCCCTACCTCTTCAAAATAAAAGCCCATAGAGTAAATTTATCTCAACAAGAAGCTCAGGATGAAGGTTTTTTTTTTCAAAATAAAAGCCCATAGAGTAACTGTCTTAACAGGAAGTTCAGGATGTGGCTTGTTTTTGAAAAATAAAAAGCCTCCAACTCTCACTGTATGTGAACAGGAAACTAGGGATGGACCTAGTTTTCAAAATAAAAGCCCTATAGAGTAGCTCTATCCTAACAGGAAGCTCAGGATGTGGGATGCACACCAAGCACCAGGCACACTGTCAAAACTTCTCGCAAAATTTTAAAGTTTGAGTTACTGTTGCCTTTCTATCAGCTCAAACCATTTTGGTCATTTTGCACCATTTACACCCAGAGAACTGCCGCTTGCTGAATATTTTCTCTTAATCGGACCATTCTCCGTAAACCCTAGAGATGGTTGTGTGTGAAAATCCAAGTAGATCAGCAGTTTCTGAAATACTCAAACCAGCCTGTCAGGCATCAACAAACATGCCATGTTCAAAGTCACTTAAATCACCTTTCTTCTTCATTCTGATGCTTAGTGTGAACTTCAGCAGGCTGTCTTGACCATGTCTACATACCTAAATGCATTGAGTTGCTGCCAAATGATTGGCAGACTAGATATTAGTGTTAAAGAGATGTTGGACAAGTGTACCTAATAAGTGGCAAGTGAGTCTATGCAGTATTTTAGCATGTATTTGCTCTACAGATGGTTTAAGATTGAAAACTCACCTCTCTTGTGTCTTCTTGTGGGATGCTGACAACCACTGAAAAACATACATTTGTTTATCTGACTGGCCACAATAAGTCATTGGATGATGTAACAGAGGATATACAGTACAGTGGCGGTCCTGGATGTTTTGGTGTCCTAGGTAAACTCTCACTCATCACCCTTCACAAAGATTTTATTGCACGTATTCGAATGGGCAATGTTATCATCAACTGGAGTGAAATATAAAGTGAAATGTTTGACCATAAACTACAAGGAAACCATGTTTTCTGCTATTCTAATCTCTATCCCTGGTTTCTTTATAGAACTTATAGAAGAACTGACCTTAAAAGTCCTATTATTGCACATCCTGTATATCATTACTTATTTAGATTTAGAACCGTGTTTTGGGGGGGCAAATATTTAATATCTATACCATGAACCGCCACTGTACACAGTTGGTTTGTGTGTCTTACTCTGTTGTTTCTTCATTATCTTCCTGGTAAGAATCAGTCCGACCATCACTACGGTTATTATAAAAATCAAACCTGCAATCAAATATGGCACATATCCTGGCAAAAGAGAGAAAAGGAGAAAGATTAACAGATTCATCACACTTTTAGCTGCAGCTCGCTCTTCACATCCTCTTACAGGTAAAAGTCTAGGTAAGTGAACACTAATAAAACAACATTATATTCAAATGTTAACGTATCAATATTTAAGGGCAAGCACATGGTTAGTAAAGAGATGCTTTTGGCAATGGATGGGTTTTTAAATATGGGTTAATTTGATCATTATATAAAAAAATTTAGACATTTTGCTTTTCATTGAAGTATAACTAATATAGTAAGAATGTGTAACCCTGTTGAGGACTTTTTTTTACTTCAGTTAAATACATTTTTCATTCATCACTTAACTGCATATTTTTCATTTAATGTCTCAACAGCTTGATGATCATACTGCAGTAGCAGTGGAGATATTATTCATAATCTGCAAGTAAAACATACGTATCAAATTCAAATGCACTTATTACCAGCTCCTTGAGTTGCTGATGCAGAAGGTGTCATTGTATTGAGTGTTGTGTATGACGTAGACATCTCAGTAATAATATCGGAGCTGTGTGAAGACATACTGGAGCTGCTTGTAACTGCAAATGAGAGAGGGGAAACAACGACTGTTTTCGGAGTTGTCTCGGGACTGGAAGACACAGCTGAAAATAACAGACACAGTATTAATCTATCAACAATTTGAACAGTTATTACTTTTTGACAAAGGAGTGGTATTTTTTTAATTGAAGAGCATAAACTTACCATCTTTAACTTGAAGATTCACCTTTATATATGAATCATGACCAGTTCTCTTCACTCCACAATAATATGTCTTAGAGTCTGACTTTTGGAGATTAGTGAAGGTCACAGATAAACCTTTTCCTTTGTTAGTTAACTCTATTCTGTTCTTATGTGTAGTCTCTCCAAATGCTGCTTCGATGATGATATGTTTTCTATCTGTGCATGGACTTTGACAAAAGTACTTAACATGAAATGTTACATCACCCCAGACGTCCCAGTGTGAGCATTTGAATGTCACACTTTCCCCAACACGGCCTTTTATGTTGAGAATCTTCATCTCCACAACACTCAGAGCTACAAATATAAATAAAGGAAATAGTTTTTGTTATTGTTATAGTGTCAATGTATAAATTAATTAAAATACACACATTTCTTTGAATATTGATGCATTTTATTATTTGATGGCAAAACTTCACTTTCTTTCAAAAAGTAAATGACTTAATGACTCACTTAGCAAATCAACAAAAAACATATCATCTAACAGCTACAGCATTTATACACAAGCTACAGTGCAAATACAGCGAATACAGAAAAAACATACACTCACCAGAAAGTAGACAAATGTAAGCAGAAATTTGTATCATGGCGAAAATGCGGATCAAAGAACCTAAGAGCAAGTGTGGGCATCAGGTCAATCTAACCACAGTCTTTAAAGTTGCCCTCCACTTCCTCTTCTTCTTACCCTTTCAACGTTAGCAGCTCCTCCCTTTTCTTGAACACACTGGCACACAGAGCATATGTGTACAATGTGTACGACTATACACGAGTACATACAAAACAGCAAATCATACACATAAAACAGGAAAACATTTTCTATTCAGACTTTGAACAGAAAGTAAGTTTAATATTTAAAGTTAAACAATGTGGATGGGTGTGAATTTGACACTAAAATCCACAGTGGTACAAAACTAAGTGTGCTATATTGTGCAAATTCAAAGCAAATATAAAAACATGAGACAAAGTATTCTGGCTACACTCTATAGCATTATCACTGTGTTATGAAAGTAAAAAGAATCACTTTCATACAAGTAAGTAATGGATTTAAAATGATCTAACCACTTTGTGAAAAACATTACACACCCCCAAGCCTAATTTAATTCAGAATATCAGTTCTTAATACTAAAATGTAATCAATTACTTCGTAGGGACCAACTCTTTTTCCCCAAATGTGAGATGAGCCCATAATGTGACCGTTTTAACAGATTTTGTCCACATAACTTGCAATGCAAGTACAAAACATGTATGCATACTTGTGTCATGATTTGAATGAATCCAAATCTATGAGCCACTGCTTGTATCCACTGACATCGACTCCAGAGCAGCATTCTGGGAAAAAAGAGAAAAGTTTATAGTTGGGAATAGAAAGAGAATATCACGTGGAAATGTGTGGATACACATTCAGTGACATTCATCAGATCAATAATAATGTGGGACAGTTTAGACCACTCAGCCAAATTATCAAATCAATCAAAATTGTGACATAGCTGTATTGTTGAGTCAGCCTGGTCTCACCAAATGGTGTATGAGAGACACGGAAATTTATGAGTATTTTTGCGTGTAATAACAACACCTTTGTTGCTTTTGGCGTGTCATGTGTACGTCATGTCTGTACTGACTGCAATGCAAATGCATTCGCGTGAATATGCTACTTTCAGAGTAACATTGTGTATGTAGTATAAAAAGTGATGGAGACTGTTTATGGTGGGTGGAAGAGGAGGTGGATGAGTCCAGTAAACATAGGACTTTCAACCTGGAGGTTGGTGTTAAAGACTGGTGTTGGTGTCCTAAGTGTTGTTACATTATGTTGACATGACGTTTTTGATGTGTTTTCCATACATAGGCTACATTGTTTACGTACATATTTTACTTAGTTTACATACGTATTTCAAACCCAACTACGATATTTTTCTTAAACCTAACTGATTGGTTTTGTTGCCTAAACATAACCATGACCGTTTCACGCTAACAACGTGGCGTGTAAATCACACGCGAAAAGCCTAAAATGCATAGTCATGTCACATGGAAATGTTATGCTATTTATACGCCTTCTCATGTGATCGGTTGGAGGGTGGAGTGGTGGAGTGTGTGATACACTCCATCAGGACTTGCTCTGACATAACATTGGCTGTATGTTCAAAATCAGAAATATATTTAACTGACAGACAATGTATGTGTGCAACATACTGTAGTGCAGTGATCATTCAGAGCTGTGACATGGCTGTGTGGAGTGTCATACCCTTTGGGTTGGTGTGAGATTGCTCTTGACTTGGTCATTATCCATCGTCAATGGGTGGAGTGATTGGTAGACTTCATCAGGACCTGCACTCTGTGGGAACACAACATGTTTGATTTATGTTATTAAAATAGTCCCAAATTAAACAGAGTAAAATAAAGTGCATTTTAATAGAATGTAATTGAAACTGAAAGACAATGCATCGGTTCAACATGTCTACAAAAGAAACACATTTGCAAAGTGACCTAAAATGGCAATAAGGTAAGTAGCTGCAGGAGAGAGTGTTTTTTTTTTTTATTCTTTGAACTTTCTTCCATATAATAGTGATTCAATAGTTCCTGTTGTAGTGATCATCCAGAGCTGTGAATTAGCTGTGTGGAGTGTCATACCCTTTTGGTGGCTGTGAGCGTGCTGTAGACTTGGTCATTATCCATCGTTCTTGGGTCGTGTGATTGGTAGACTTCATCAGGACTTGCACTCTGTGGGAACACAACATGTTTGATTTATGTCATTAGACTGGTCCCACATTAAACAGAGTAAAAGAAAAGGCATTTTATTAGAATGTAATTGAAACTGAAAGTCTGCATTGGTGCAGGGTCTACAAAAGGCACACATTTGGAAAGTCACCTTAAATGGCATAAGATGAGTAGCTACAAGTCAAAGTGGAAAAGAGAAGTACTGGTAAGACCACAAGTATATGTGGAAATGATACCTTATACAGCAGATGAAACCACAAGCTCAAGTGTCATCAGGAGCAGGTTATTTTGTCCTCTGCAGGACTCAAGCTATCATGAATACAGATAATACATGACTAAAAAGCCCATATACCTCTGTTAAGGCTGTGAAGTCTTTTAAAACTTAATTTAGTATTACACAATGTGTTTAGTAATTTTAATATTGTAGTCTGAATCGATATTTATATGAAGATATGTGACTCAATTAAGTCTTATCTATTGCTTTATCTTCTATGTATCTTATCTTAAGATACAGATAGTGACTCTAGTTTTTTTTTCTTCATTCTAGTAAGATCAGTAGTAAATGTTTTATCTGGGTACAAAGGGTCAGAGATTTCACCAAATCACCACATTGCACATCACATTTATTAGCTAAACATGATTTACACAACATTTAAATTGAAGGAAAATCAAATTAACAAAACCGAAAGTGAAGACATTTAAAAAATGTAACTGCTGCAGGTTAAGTTTTTTACATTTTGAGAGATGGTCAAAAACACACACACGCACTGTGTGAACTATGTATCTCAAATACAGAGACATCTCCTCTCAAATATATGCATTTTAGTATATTAGGGCCCCTGACTGTCCCCAGAGTGAAAAATAAGTCAGCAGGACAAAGGGCCTTTTCCTATCATCTCCATTCCTATGGAATAACCTCCCTATGGATATCCGTAAGTCTGATTTTGTCTATTTCCCCAGCCCCAGCCCCCTACCTCTTCAAAATAAAAGCCCATAGAGTAAATATATCTCAATAGGATGAAGGTTTTTTTTTCAAAATAAAAGCCCCATAGAGTAACTGTCTTAACAGGAAGTTCAGGATGTGGCTTGTTTTTGAAAAAGAAAAAGCCTCCAACTCTCACTGTATGTTAACAGGAAACTAGGGATGGACCTAGTTTTCAAAATAAAAGCCCTATAGATCAGCAGTTTCTGAAATACTCAAACCAGGCCGCCAGGCACCAACAAATATACCACGTTCAAAGTCACTTAAATCACCTATCTTTTTCATTCTGATGCTTAGTGTGAACTTCAGCAGGGTGTCTTGACCATGTCTACATACCTAAATGCATTGAGTTGCTGCCACATGATTGGCTGATTAGATATTAGCGTTAAAGAGATGTTGGACAGGTGTGCCTAATAAAGTGGCAAGTGAGTTTATGCAGTATTTTAGCATGTATTTGCTCTACAGATGGTTTAAGATTCAAAACTCACCTCTCTTGTGTCTTCTTGTGGGGTGCTGACATCCACTGAAAAACATACATTTGTTTATCTGACTGGCCACAATAAGTCACTGGATGATGTAACAGAGGATATACAGTACAGTGGCGGTCCTGGATGTTTTGGTGTCCTTGGTAAACTCTCACTCAGCTCCCTTCACAAAGATTTTATTGCACGTATTCGAATGGGCAATGTTATCATCAACTGGAATGAAATATAAAGTCAAATGTTTGACCATAAACTACAATAAAACCATGTGTTTCGCTATTCTAATCTCTATCCCTGGTTTCTTCAAGCACTTATAGAAGAACTGACCTTTAAAAGTCTTATTATTGCACATCCTGTATATCATTACTTATTTAGATTTAGAACCGTGTTTTTTGGGGGGGTATTTAATATCTATACCATGAACCACCACTGTACACAGTTGGTTTGTGTGTCTTACTCTGTTGTTTCTTCATCATCTTCCTGGTAAGAATCAGTCCGACCATCACTACGGTTATTATAAAAATCAAACCTGCAATCAAATAGGGCACATATCCTGGCAAAAGAGAGAAAAGGAGAAAGATTAACAGATTCATCAGACTTTTAGCTGCAGCTCGCTCTTCACATCCTCTTACAGGTAAAAGTCTAGGTAAGTGAATACTAATACAACGACATGAAATTAAAATCTAAGGTATCAATATTTAAGGGCAAGCACAGGGTTAGTAAAGAGATGCTTTTGGCAATGGATGGGTTTTTAAATATGGGGTCATTTGATCATTATATCAAAAAAATTGAAGCATTTTGCTTTTCATTTAACACCAAAAAGTGATTTGATTACAGTCTGCCTTAACTTCTTTTAAATGTCAGTTAAGTATAACTAATATAGTTAGAATGTGTAACTCTGTTGAGGATTTCTTTTTACTTTTGTTAAATACATTTTTCATTCATCACATACCTGCATATTTTTCATTTAATGTCTCAACAGCTTGATGATCATACTGCAGTAGCAGTGGAGATATTATTTATACTATATCAAATTCAGATGCACTTCATACCGGCTCCTTGAGTTGCTGATGCAGAGGGTGTTGTTGTATTGAGGGTCGTGTATGACGTAGACATCTCAGTAATAATATCTGAACTGCTTGAAGACATAATGGAGCTGTTGATGACTGTTGTTGGAGTTGTCTTGGGACTGGAAGCTGAAAATAACAGACAGTGTATATATTAATCCATCAACACAGTTTTTACCTTTTGACAAAGGAGTGGTATTTTTTTAATTGAAAAGCATAAACTTACCATCTGTAACTTGAAGATACACCTTTATATATGAATCAGGAAGACCAGTTCTCTCCAGTCCACAATAATATGTCTTAGAGTCTGACTTTTGGAGATTAGTGAAGGTCACAAATAAACCTTCTGCTATGTTAGTTAACTCTATTCTGTTCTTATTTGTAGTCTTTCCAAATGCTGCTTTGATGATGATATGTTTGTCATATGTGCATGGACTGTGACAAAAGTACTTAACACTAGATGTTACACCAGTCCAGACGTCCCAGTCTGAGCATTTGAATGTCACACTTCCACCAACACGACCATATATGTTGAGAATCATCATCCCCACCACACTCAGAGCTACAAGTGGAAATAAAGGAAATCGTTTTTGCTATTGTCATAGTGTCAATGTATAAATTAATTCAAATAAGCACATTTCTTTGAATATTGATGCATTTTATTATTTGTGACAGCAAAACTTCACCGTCTTTTAAAAGGAAACGACTAAATGACTCATTTAGCAAAACAAACTTCAGCATATCATCTAACAGCTTCAGCATTTATACACAAGCTACGGTGCAAATACAGAGAATACAGAAAAACATGAACTCACCAGAAAGTAGACAAATGCAAGCACAGATTTTTATCATGGTGAAAATGAGGATCAAACTATCACCCACTAGCAAGTGTGGGCATCAGGTCAGTCCAACCAGTCTTAACAATTCCCCCCCACTTCCTCTTCCTCTTACCCTTTCAAAGATATCAGCTCCTGCCTTTCCTTTGAACACACACACCTACACACACACACACACACACACACACACACACACACACACACACACACACACACTACATACTCGCACACAGAGCATATATGTACAATGTGTGAGACTAATTAGTGCATACAAAACAGCAAACCATACACATAAAACAGGAAAACATTTATAAATTATTCAGAATTTGAACAGAAAGCAAAGTGCAATATTTAAACTTAAAGAATGTGGTTGTGTGTGAATTCAAAACATATGTAAAAACCACAGTGGCAAAAAACTAAGTGTGCAAAACTAAGTGTGCTATATAGTGCAAATTAGTAGTTGCAGAAGAGTGTTTTTTTTTTTTTTAATCTTTGAACTTTCTTCCATATAGTACTGATTCAATAGTTCCTGGTGCAGTGATCATCCAGAGCTGTGACATGGCTGTGTGGAGTGTCATATCCTTTTGGTTGGTTTGAGCGTGCTGTAGACTTGGTCATTATCCATCGTCAATGGGTGGAGTGATTGGTAGACTTCATCGGGACCTGCACTCTGTGGGAACACAACATGTTTGATTTATGTTATTAGACTGGTCCCACATTAAACAGAGTAAAAGAAAATGTATTTTATTAGAATTTAATTGAAACTGAAAGACTGCATTGGTGCAATATGTCTACAAAAGGCACACATTTGTAAAGTCACCTTAAATGGCACTAAGATGAGTAGCTAAAAGTCAAAGTGGAAAAGAGAAGTACTGGTAAGACCACAAGTATATGTGGAAATGATACATTATACAGCAGATGCAACCACAAGCTCAAGTGTCACCAGGAGCAGGTTATTTTGTCCTCTGCAGGACTCAAGATATCATGAATACAGATAATACATGACTAAAAAGCCCAGACTGTCAAGTCTTTTAAAATTGTAATGTAGTATTACAAAATGTGTTTGGTAATTATAATATTGTAGTCTGAATGCATATCTACTGTTTATGAAGAAATGTGAATCAAATAAGTCTTATCTTCTGTTGCCTTATCTTAAGATACAGATAGTGACAGTGACATACTGTATATGTCATGTGTTTTTTGTTTTCTTCATTCTAGTAAGAGCAGTAGTAAATGTTTTATCTGGGTACAAAGGGTCAGGGATTTCACCAAATCCCCACATTGCAGATCACATTTAGTAGCTAAACATGATGTTTACACAACATTTAAATTGAAGGAAAATTCTCCTCTCC
>CAKALU010064668.1:0-12009 GCA_916700995.1 Hozukius guyotensis | reverse complement strand
CCATAGAGTTAATGTATCTCAACAGGAAGCTAAGGATGAGGTTTGTTTTGAAAAATAAAAGCCCCCAACTCTCACTGTATGTTCAAAGGAAAGTAGGGATGGAGCTAGTTTTTCAAAATCAAAGCACCATTGAGTAACTCTATCCTAACAGGAAGCTCAGGATGTGGGATGCACATCAAGCACCAAGCTCCCTGTCAAAATTTTTTGCTTAATTTTTGAGTTGCCTTTCTATCAGCTCGAACCAGTTTGGTCATTTTGCCCCATTTTCACCCAGAGAACTGCCGCTTGCTGGATGTTTTTTTTCTTTATCGGACCATTCTCTGTAAACCCTAGAGATGGTTGTGTGTGAAAATCCCAATCCCAAAGCTTTTTTTTGGGAGGTGGGGAAATATTTAATATCTATACCATGAACCGCCACTGTACACAGTTGGTTTGTGTGTCTTACTCTGTTGTTTCTTCATCATCTTCCTGGTAAGAATCAGTCCGACCATCACTACGGTTATTATAAAAATCAAACCTGCAATTAAATAGGGCACATATCCTGGCAAAAGAGAGAAAAGGAGAAAGATTAACAGATTTATCACACTTTTAGCTGCAGCTCGCTCTTCACATCCTCTTACAGGTAAAAGTCTAGGTAAGTGAATACTAATACAACAACATTAAGTTCAAATGTTAACGTGTCAATATTTAAGGGCAAGCACATGGTTAGTAAAGAGATGCTTTTGGCAATGGATGGGTTTTTAAATATGGGTTCATTTGATCATTATATAAAAAAAATTTAGACATTTTGCTTTTCATTGAAGTATAACTAATATAGTTAGAATGTGTAACTCTGTTGAGGACTTCTTTATACTTTAGTTAAATACATTTTTCATTCATCACATACCTGCATATTTTTCATTTAATGTCTCAACAGCTTGATGATCATACTGCAGTAGCAGTGGAGATATTATTTATACTCTGCATTTCAATTTCAGTTAAAAGTGAAACGTACAGTATGTATCAAATTCAGATGCACTTCATACCGGCTCCTTGAGTTGCTGATGCAGAAGGTGTCGTTGTATTGAGGGTCGTGTATGACGTAGACATCTCAATAATAATATCAGAGCTGTGTGAAGACATAGTGGGGCTGTTTGTAACTACAAATGAGAGAGGGGAACCAACGACTGTTTTCGGAGTTGTCTTGGGACTGAAAGACACAGCTGAAAATAACAGACACAGTATTAATTTATCAACACTTTGAACAGCTATTACTTTTTGACAAAGGAGTGGTATTTTTTTAATTGAAGAGAATAAACTTACCATCTGTAACTTGAAGATTCACCTTTATAAGTGGATCACGAAGACCAGTTCTCTCCAGTCCACAATAATATGTCTTAGAGTCTGACTTTTGGAGATTAGTGAAGGTCACAGATAAACCTTTTCCTGTGTTAGTTAACTTAATTCTGTTGTGATTTGTAGTCTCTCCAAATGATGCTTTGATTATAATATGTTTGTCTTCTGAGCATGGACTGTCACAAAAGTACTTAATATTAGATGTTACATCAAACCAGCTGTCCCAGTCTGAGCATTTAAATGTCACATTTCCACCAACACGGCCATTTATGTTGAGAGTCTTCATCTCCACAACACTCAGGGCTACGAGTGGAAATAAAGGAAATATGTTTTGCCATTGTCATAGTGTCAATTAATAAATTAATTAAAATATTCACATTTATATACAAAAAAAATTAACTCACCAGAAAGTAGGCAAGTATATGCATAGATTTTTTTCATGGTGAAAATGACGATCAAAGAACTAAAAAGCAAGAGGCACGAATTATCAGGTCAGTCCAACCTACCACAGCCTTTACAGTCTTTAAGTATTAAAAATAGTTAACTTCCCCTTCTTCTCACCCTTTACAGAGCATTCAGCTCCTCCCTTCAGTCTTTTTCAACACACACACACACACACACACACACACACACACACACACACACACACACACACACACACTCACTCACACACACATGCACACAGAGCATATGTTTACAATGTGTGAGACTATATTAGTGCATTCAAAACAGCAAACCATACACATAAAACAGGAAAACATTCTTTATTCAGAATTTGAACAGAAAGCAAAGTGCAATATTTAAACTTAAAGATTGTGGATGGGTGTGAATTTGACACTCCTGTAAAATCCACAGTGGTACAAAACTAAGTGTGCTATATTGTGCAAATTCAAAGCAAATATGAAAGCATGAGACAAAGTATTTTGGCTGCAGTATTTAGCATTATCACTGTGTTATTAAAGAAAAAATAATCACTTTCATACGTAAGTAAGTAATGGATTTAAAATGAATATAACCACTTTGTGAAAAACATTACACACCCCCAAGCCTAATTCAAATCAAAATATCAGTAACCATGATGTTTTTCCTAAACCTAACTAATTTGTTTTGTTGCCTAACCATAACTGTGACCGTTTCACGCTAACAACGTGGCGTGTAAATCACACGCGAAAAAGCCTAAAATGCGTAATCATGACACATGGAAATGTTATGCTATTTATACGCCTTCACATGAGATCGGGTTGGAGGGTGGAGTGTTTGATACACTCCATCAGGACTTGCACTGACATAACATTGGCTGTGTGTTATCAGACTATCAAATTTATCAGAAATATATTTAAAGGGACTGTTTGTAACTTTCTAAGCGTATAAATGTACCGGGTCGGGACACATGCGCGCTCGCAAATGCGCGCTCGCGTGTGGCCGGAGCCTCGTCTCATCTGCTGCTTGCCTTCACTCACACCACACTGCAGAAGAGTTAGTTTAGCTCTGAGAATATTTAGTGAATGTACAGTGGACGTTTGTGCAGAAATAAATGCTGCAGCTCCTCCAGACCAAGAGAGGTTTCCCGTGTCTTGTGAAGTGTCGGAGCTCTGCAGCGACACACGTTATCGCTTCGTTACCGACCGGATGCCAGTGTCTCCCTGCAGGCGCAGTCGGGAGACAACGGCACCCGGTCGGGGAGGCGATAACGTGTCTCGCTCCGGAGGGAGACCCCGGAGGCTGAGCAGGAAAGCCAGCATTGATTCATGGAGAGACCTTCGTCTGAGCAGCTAACATTACTGCCAAGCAGGTGAAATATAGAGTGATATTGTGGTTTTAGCTGACGTGTGTCGCCTCACTGTTTTGAGCGATGCTCATTCAGGTATATTTAGAGCGTGCAAGCGCGAGCCCGACGCTGACTTTCGTTGACTTAACGGCCACAGGTGTCGCTGTTAACAAGCATTTCTGAAAGTTACAAATAGTCTCTTTAACTGAGAGACAATGCATGTGTGCAACATACTGTATTCATAAAGGGGCCACATCTCTTTGTAAAGAGGATCTAAACAACATTAAGGTTAGTAGCTACAGAGCAGAGTGGAAAATATGTTTTTAATCTTCCAACATTCTGCCATATGATAGTGATTCAATAGTTCCTGCTGCAGTGAGCATCCAGAGCTGTGACATGGCTGGTTGGAGTGTCATACCCTTTGGGTGGGTGTGAGATTGCTGTAGACTTGGTCATTATCCATCGTCAATGGGTGGAGCGATTGGTAGACTTCATCAGGACCTGCACTCTGTGGGAACACAACATGTTTGATTTATGTTATTAAAATAGTCCCAAATTAAACAGAGTAAAATAAAGTGCATTTTAATAGAATGTAATTGAAACTGAAAGACAATGCATCGGTGCAATATGTCTACAAAAGGCACACATTTGCAAAGTGGCCTAAAATGGCAATAAGGTTAGAGGCTGCAGGAAAGAGTGTTTTCTTTTTATCTTTCAACTTTCTTCCATATAATAGTGATTCAATAGTTCCTGCTGCAGTGATCATCCAGAGCTGTGACATGGTTTTGGAGTGTCATACCCTTTGGGTTGGTGTGAGCGTGCTGTAGACTTGGTCATTATCCATCGTCAATGGGTGGAGTGATTGGTAGACTTCATCAGGACCTGCACTCTGTGGGAACACACATGTTTGATTTATGTCATTAGACTAGTCCCACATTAAACAGAGTAAAAGAAAATGTATTTTATTCGAATTTAATTGAAACTGAAAGACTGCATTGGTGCAACATGTCTACAAAAGGCACACATTTGGAAAGTCACCTTAAATGGCATAAGATGAGTAGCTACAAGTCAAAGTGGAAAGGAGAAGTACTGGTAAGACCACAGGCATACGTATGTGCTAATGATACTTTATACAGCAGATGCAACCACAAGCTCAAGTGTCAACAGGAACAGGTTATTTTGTCCTCTGCAGGACTCAAGCTATCATGAATACAGATACTACATGACTAAAAAGCCCATATACCTCTGTTAAGGCTGTGAAGTCTTTTAAAACTTAATTTAGTATTACAGAATGGGTTTAGTAATTTTAATATTGTAGTCTGAGTCCATATTTATATGAAGTTATGTGAATCAATTAAGTCTCATTGCCTTATCTTATATTATATTGTCTTAAGATACAGATAGTGACTATAGTTTTTTTTCCTCATTTTGGTAAGATCAGTAGCAAATGTTTTATCTGGGTACAAAGGCTCAGATATTTCACCAAATCACCACATTGCACATCACATTTAGTAGCTAAACATGATTTACACAACATTTAAATTGAAGGAAAATCAAATTAAAAAGACAGAAAATGCAGGTTAAGGTTTTACATTTTGACAGAACGGAGGCTAGTAGGAAAGTGTGCGTGTGTGTATGTTGCACTCAGCACACATAGGTCAAACATACAGTAGGACTTTCAGTTTTTCAGCTGAGAGAGTATTTTCGATGATAAGTGCCACAAATACTGTAAAATAACTCTCTGTATGTGAGCATATTAGGGCCCCTGACTGTCCCCAGAGTGGAAAATAAGTCAGCAGGACAAAGGGCCTTTTCCTAACAACTCCATTCCTATGGAATAACCTTCCTATGGACATCAGTAAGTCTGATTCCGTCTATTTCCCCTTCTCCCCACCCCCTTCAAAATAAAAGCCCCATAGAGTAACTGTCTTAACAGGAAATTCAGGATGGGCTTGTTTTGAAAAATAAAAGCCCCCATCTCTCACTGTATGTTCAAGCACCAAGCACCAGAAAGTAGGGATTGAACTAGTTTTTCAAAATAAAATCACCATAGAGTCACTCTTTCCTAACAGGAAGCTCAGGATGTGGGATGCACACCAAGCACCAGGCACACTGTCAAAATTTCTTGAAAAATGTTTTAGTTTGAGTTACTGTTGCCTTTCTATCAGCTCGAACCAGTTTGGTCATTTTGCCCCATTTTCACCCAGAGAACCAACGCTCACTGGATATTTTCTCTTTATCGCACCATTCTCTGTAAACTCTAGAGATGGTTGTGTGTGAAAATTCCAGTAGATCAGCAGTTTCTGAAATACTCAAAACAGCCTGTAAGGCACCAACAAACATGCCACATTGAAAATCACCTTTCTTCTCCATTCTGATGCTTAGTGTGAACCTAAGCAGGCTGTCTAGATCATGTCCAGAGCTGTGACATAGCTGTGTGGAGTGTCATACCCTTTGGGTTGGTGTGAGCGTGCTGTAGACTTGGTCATTATCCATCGTCAATGGGTGGAGTGATTGGTAGACTTCATCAGTACCTGCAGTCTGTGGGAACATAACATGTTTGATTTATGTCATTAGACTGGTCCCACATTAAACAGAGTAAAATAAAACGTATTTTATTAGAATTTAATTGAAACTGAAAGTCTGCATTGGTGCAACATGTCTACAGAAGGCACACATTTGGAAAGTCACCTTAAATGGCGTTAAGATGAGTAGCTATAAGTCAAAGTGGAAAGGAGAAGTACTGGTAAGACCACAGGCATACGTGCTAATGATACTTTATAAAGCAGATGCAACCACAAGCTCAAGTGTCACCAGGAACAGGTTATTTTGTCCTCTGCAGAACTCAAGCTATCATGAATACAGATACTACATGACTAAAAAGCCCATATACCTCTGCTCCGGCTGTAAAGTCTTTTAAAACTTAATTTAGTATTACAGAATGGGTTTATTAATTATAATATTGTAGTCTGAGTCCATATTTATATGAAGATATGTGAATCAATTAAGTCTCATTGCCTTATCTTATATTATCTTATCTTAAGATACAGATAGTGACTATGGTTTTTTTTCTTCATTCTAGTAAGATCAGTAGTAAATGTTTTATCTGGGTACAAAGGGTCAGAGATTTCACCAAATCACCACATTGCACATCACATTTATTAGCTAAACATGATGTTTACACAACATTTAAATTGAAGGAAAATCAAATTAACAAAACAGAAAGTGAAGACATTTAAAAAATGCAACCGCTGCAGGTTAAGGTTTTACATTTTGAGAGATGGTCAAAAACACACACGCACTGTCTGTACTATGAATCTCAAATACAGAGACATCTCCTCTCAAATATATGCATTTTCATGTATGTAAACATTATATATCAGCGTCTTCAGTGAACCCTAATGCCGTTCATAAAACAGGTTTCTCGATATGACTTTCAATTTTCGAGCTGAGAGGGTATTTTCGATGATAAGTGCCACAAATACTGTACAATAACTCTCTATATGTGAGCATATTAGGGCCCCAGACTGTCCCCAGAGTGAAAAATAAGTCAGCAAGGCAAAGGGCCTTATCTTATCATCTCCATTCCTATGGAATAACCTCCCTATGGACATTAGTAAGTCTGATTCTGTCTATTTCCCCCTTTCCCCACCCCCACCCCCTTACCTCTTCAAAATAAAAGCCCATAGAGTTAATGTATCTCAACAGGAAGCACATGATAAGGTTTGTTTTTCAAAATAAAAGCCCGATAGAGTAACTGTCTTAACAGAAAGTTCAGGATGTGGCTTGTTTTTGAAAAATAAAAAGCTCCCAGCTCTCACTGTATGTTAGCAGGAAACTATGGATGGACCTAGTTTTTCAAAATAAAAGCACCATTGAGTAACTCTATCCTAACAGGAAGCTCAGGATGTGGGATGTGCACCAGCACCAGGCACACTGTCAAAGAGTCTTGCAAAATGTTAAAGTTTGAGTTATTGTTGCCTTTCTATCAGCTCAAACCAGTCTGGTTATGTTCCTCTGACGTCTGCTATCAACAAGGCATTTTCACTAAGAAAACTGCCGCTTACTGGATATTTTCTATTTTTCGGACCATTCTCTGTAAACCCTAGAGATGGTTGTGTGTGAAAATCCCAGTAGATCATCAGTGTGAACTTCAGCAGGCTGTCTAGACCATGTCTACATACCTAAATGCATTGAGTTGCTGCCACATGATTGGCTGAATAGATATTAGCGTTAAAGAGATGTTGAACAGGTATACCTAATAAAGTGGTAGTTGAGTTATACAGTATAGTATAGGCAGTATTTGAGCATGTCTTTGCCCTACAGATGGTTTAAGATTCAAAACTCACCTCTCTTGTGTCTTCTTGTGGGGTGCTGACAACCACTGAAAAACATACATGTGTTTATCTGACTGGCCACAATAAGTCATTGGATGATGTAACAGAGGATATACAGTACAGTGGCGGTCCTGGATGTTTTGGTGTCCTAGGTAAACTCTCACTCATCACCCTTCACAAAGATTTTATTGTACGTATTCGAATTGGCAATGTTATCATCAACTGGAGTGAAATATAAAGTGAAATGTTTGACCATAAACTACAAGAAAACCATGTTTTGCGCTATTCTAATCTCTATCCCTGGTTTCTTCAAACACTTATAGGAGAACTGACCTTAAAAGTCCAATTATTGCACATCCTGTATTATCATCACAGATTTAGAACCGTGTTTTGGGGGGGGTATTTAATATCTATACCATGAACCACCACTGTACACAGTTGGATTGTGTGTCTTACTTTGTTGTTTCTTCATCATCTTCCTGGTAAGAATCAATCCGACCATCACTACGGTTATTATAAAAATCAAACCTGCAATCAAATATGGCACATATCCTGGCAAATGAGAGAAAAGTAGAAAGATTAACAGATTCATCACACTTTTAGCTGCAGCTCGCTCTTCACATCCTCTTACAGGTAAAAGTCTAGGTAAGTGAACACTAATACAACAACATTAAATTCAAATTTTAAGGTATTTTTCATTCATCACTTAACTGCATATTTTTAATTTAATGTTTTCAACAGCTTGATGATCATACTGCAGTAGCAGTGGAGATATTATTTATACCATATCAAATTCAGATGCACTTCATACCGGCTCCTTGAGTTGCTGATGCAGAAGGTGTTGTTGAATAAAGGGTCGTGTATGACGTAGACATCTCAGTAATAATATCTGAGCTGCTTGAAGACATACTGGAGCTGCTTGTAACTGCAAATGAGAGAGGGGAAACAACAACGACTGTTTTCGGAGTTGTCTCGGGACTGGAAGACACAGCTGAAAATAACAGACACAGTATTAATTCATCAACAATTTGAACAGTTATTACTTTTTGACAAAGGAGTGGTATTTTTTTATTAAAGAGCATAAATTTACCATTTCTAACTTGAAGATTCACCATTATAAGTGAATCAGGACCAGGTCTCTCCACTCCACAATAATATGTCTTAGAGTCTGACTTTTGGAGATTAGTGAAGGTCACAAATAAACCTTCTGCTCTGTTAGTTAACTCTATTCTGTTCTTATGTGTAGTCTCTCCAAATGCTGCTTTGATGATGATATGTTTGTCATCTGTGCATGGACTGTGACAAAAGTACTTAACATTAGATGTTACATCAATCCAGACGTCCCAGTCTGAGCATTTAAATGTCACACTTTCCCCAACACGGCCATTTATGTTGAGAGGTTCCATCTGCGCAACACTCAGAGCTACAAGTGGAAATAAAGGAAATAATTATTGCTATTGTCATAGTGTCAATGCATAAATGAATTAAAATATGCACATTTATATACAAACAAAATTAACTCACCAGAAAGTAGGCAAGTATATGCATAGACTTTTTTCATGGTGAAAATGACGATCAAAGAACTAAAAAGCAAGAGGCATGAATTATCAGGTCAGTCCAACCTACCACAGCCTTTACAGTCTTTAAGTATTACAAATAGTTAACTTCCCCTTCTTCTCACCCTTTCAAGAGCATCCAGCTCCTCCCTTCAGTCTTTTTCAACACACACACACACACACACACACACACACACACACACACACACACACACACACACACACACACACACACACACACACGCACTCGCACACAGAGCATATGTGTACAATGTGTGAGACTATATTAGTGCATACAAAACAGCAAACCATACACATAAAACTGGAAAACATTTTTTATTCAGAATTTGAACAGAAAGCAAAGTGCAATATTTAAACTTGTGTAAAAACCACAGTGGCAAAAAACTAAGTCCGCTATATTGTGAAAATTCAAAGAAAAATGTATAAGCATGAGACAAAGTATTTTGGCTGCAGACTTTAGCATTATCACTGTGTTATTAAAGAAAAAATAATCACTTTCATATGTAAGTAAGTAATGGATTTAAAATGAATCTAACCATTTTGTGAAAAACATTACACACCCCCAAGCCTAATTCAAATCAAAATATCAGTAACCATGATGTTTTTCCTAAACCTAACTAATTTGTTTTGTTGCCTAACCATAACTGTGACCGTTTCACGCTAATGACGTGGCGTGTATATCACACGCGAAAAAGCCTCAAATGCATAATCATGACACATGGAAATATTATGCTATTTATACGCCTTCTCATGAGATCAGGTTGGAGGGTGGAGTGTGTGATACACTCCATCAGGACTTGCACTGACATAACATTGGCTGTATGTTATCACACTATCAAATTATATAAAATCAGAAATATATTTAACTGACAGACAATGCATGTGTGCAACATACTGTGTTCATAAAGGGGCCACATCTCTTTGTAAAGAGAATCTAAACAGCATTAAGGTTAGTAGCTACAGAGCAGAGTGGAAAATATGTTTTTTATCTTTCAACATTCTGCCATATGATAGTGATTCAATAGTTCCTGCTGCAGTGATCATCCAGAGCTGTGACATGGCTGTGTGGAGTGTCATACCCTTTGGGTGGGTGTGAGATTGCTGTAGACTTGGTCATTATCCATCGTCAATGGGTGGAATGATTGGTAGACTTCATCAGGACCTGCACTCTGTGGAAACACAACATGTTTGATTTATGTTATTAAAATAGTCCCGAATTAAACAGAGTAAAATAAAGTGCATTTTAATAGAATGTAATTGAAACTGAAAGACAATGCATCCGTGCAACATGTCTACAAAAGGCACACATTTGCAAAGTGGCCTAAAATGGCAATAAGGTTAGTAGCAGCAGGAGAGAGTTTTTTTTTATTTTTAATTTTTTTTAATCTTTCAACTTCCTTCCATATGATAGTGATTCAATAGTTCCTGCTGCAGTGATCATTCAGAGCTGTGACATAGCTGTGTGGAGTGTCATACCCTTTTGGTGGCTGTGAGCGTGCTGTAGACTTGGTCATTATCCATCGTCAATGGGTGGAGTGATTGGTAGACTTCATCAGGACCTGCACTCTGTGGGAACACAACATGTTTGATTTATGTCATTAGACTGGTCCCACATTAAACAGAGTAAAAGAAAATGTATTTTATTAGAATTTAATTGAAACTGAAAGACTGCATTGGTGCAACATGTTTACAAAAGGCACACATTTGCAAAGTGGCCTAAAATGGCAATAAGGTTAGTAGCTTCAGGAGATAGTTTTTTTTTTTTAATCAATCAACTTTCTTCCATAATAGTGATTCAATAGTTCCTGCTGCAGTGATCATTCAGAGCTGTGATATAGCTGTGTGGAGTGTCATACCCTTTGGGTGGGTGTGAGCGTGCTGTAGACTCGGTCATTATCCATCGTCAATGGGTGGAGTGATGGGTAGACTTCATCAGGAGCTGCACTCTGTGGAAACACAACATGTTTGACTTATGTTATTAAAATAATCCCAAATTAAACAGAGTAAAATAAAGTGCATTTTAATAGAATGTAATTGAAACTGAAAGACAATGCATCCGTGCAACATGTCTACAAAAGGCACACATTTGCAAAGTGGCCTAAAATGGCAATAAGGTTAGTAGCAGCAGGAGATAGTTTTTTTTTTTTAATCAATCAACTTTCTTCCATAATAGTGATTCAATAGTTCCTGCTGCAGTGATCATTCAGAGCTGTGATATAGCTGTGTGGAGTGTCATACCCATTGGGTGGGTGTGAGATTGCTGTAGACTTGGTCATTATCCATTGATTGGTAGAATTCATCAAGACCTGCACTCTGTGGGAACATAACATGTTTGATTTATGTTATTAGACTGGTCCCACATTAAACAGAGTAAAAGAAAATTTATTTTATTAGAATTTAATTGAAACTGAAAGACTGTATTGGTGCAACATGTCTACACATGATTGGCTGATTAGATATTAGCGTTAACGAGATGTTGAACAGGTGTACCTAATAAAGTGGCAGTTGAGTTATAGAGTATAGTATAGGCAGTATTTTAGCATGTCTTTGCTCTACAGATGGTTTAAGATTCAAAACTCACCTCTCTTGTGTCTTCTTGTGGGGTGCTAACAACCACTGAAAAACATACATTTGTTTATCTGACTGGCCACAATAAGTCACTGGATGATGTAACAGAGGATATACAGTACAGTGGCAGTCCTGGATGTTTTGGTGTCCTAGGTAAACTCTCACTCAGCTCCCTTCACAAAGATTTCATTGTACGTATTTGAATGGGCAATGTTATCATCAACTGGAGTGAAATATAAAGTCAAATGTTTGACCATAAATGTCAACAAAACCATGTGTTCCGTTATACTAATCTCTATCCCTGGTTTCTTCAAACACTTATAGAAGAACTGACCTTAAAAGTCCTATTATTTCACATCCTGTATATCATTACTTATTTAGATTTAGAACCGTGTTTTTTTTTTGTGGGGGGGGGGGGGCTCAT
>CAKALU010064666.1:0-36907 GCA_916700995.1 Hozukius guyotensis | reverse complement strand
AGAGGATCCAGGACAGAGAGAAAGATGTGAAGCTGCTCCAACAGGAGGTGGAGGCTGTCAATCGCTCTGCTGATAAAGCAGTGGAGGACAGTGAGAAGATCTTCAGCGAGCTGATCTGTCTCATGGAGAAAAGAAGCTGTGATGTGAAGCAGCAGATCAGATCCCAGCAGAAAAGTGAAGTGAGTCGAGTCAAAGAGCTTCAGGAGAAGCTGGAGCAGGAGATCACTGAGCTGAAGAGGAGAGACGCTGAGATGAAGCTGCTGTCACACACAGAGGATCACAACCAGTTTCTACTCAAATACCCCTCACTGTCACCACTCAGTAAATCTACACACTCATCCAGCATCAATATCCGTCCTCTGAGCTACTTTGAGGACGTGACGGCGGCTGTGTCAGAAGTCAGAGATAAACTACAGGATGCTCTGAAAGAGAAATGGACAAACGTCTCACAGACAGTGACTGAAGTGGATGTTTTACTGTCACAACCAGAGCCCAAGACCAGAGCTGAATTCTTAAAATATTCACGAGAAATCACATTGGATCCAAACACAGTAAACACACATCTGTTATTATCTGAGGGGAACAGAAAAGCAACATTTACGATGCAACAACAGTCTTATTCTAGTCACCCAGACAGATTCACTGAATGTCGTCAGGTCCTGAGTAGAGAGAGTCTGACTGGACGTTGTTACTGGGAGGTGGAGAGGAGAGGGACAGGAGTTTATGTAGCAGTCGCATACAAGAGTATCAGGAGAGCAGTGGGGTCGAATGAATGTTACTTTGGACTCAATGACAAATCTTGGGCGTTAGTTTGTGACCAAAACAGTTATACATTTTTGTACAACAGTATCACAACCCCCGTCTCAGGTCCTCGGTCCTCCAGAGTAGGAGTGTACCTGGATCACAGTGCAGGTATTCTGTCCTTCTACAGCGTCTCTGAAACCATGACTCTCCTCCACAGAGTCCAGACCACATTCACTGAGCCTCTCTATGCTGGACTTTTGCTTTGTTACGGTCATGGAAACACTGCTGAGTTGTGTAAACTCAAATAGACAGAAGTCATTTAAGGGTTAAATTCTGTGTTTTAACTCTTAAACTTATCTGGTGTCCATCATTGTTGCTGCAGAGCTGATTTGTGTCTGGACCGCAGAGGACCAGTCCTACAAACACTAAAGTCTGTCACTGACTGACTGACTGAGTGATGAAGTTACAGGATTCATCAGCCGACTGTTGCAGGTTCCTCATTGGTTGTTGCTCTTTCTAAATGAAAAGCTGGAGAACAGTTCAGTGTTTAGGTTTTCTGGGGATTGTGTCAGCGGTTCATTGAATCATTACATCGTGCTGTTGTTGTGCATGTGCTATTGTTTATGTTCGTTTAAGTTACGTTACGTTGTGCTTCGTATTGTGTTACCACCGTGCATTCACACCAAGCACGAAGCACATTAGCAAGCCACACGTCGCTACTGCGGTATGAAGCCAAAATAAACAGACTGTGCTGTGATTTAATTGCAATAAACGGATCAAAATGATGCCGAAATAACGACATTATGATGTCGATTTGTAAAAGTCTGAATTCATGCTTTGTCAGGTCTGTCCGCAACACAGCAAGCAAACAACTTTTAAAATGCTTGATTTCTGAACGGAGTTCGGATCGATCAATGCAAGGCTATGCTAACATTGTAGCTACTCCATCAACACTCAACATAACGTCATCAAGGCATAAATACGGCAGCGACGTTGTTGTAAACGGATCAAAAGTGAAGCCGAAATAACTACATAATGATGCTGATTAGTAAACAGTCTGAATTAATGCTTAGTCGGGTCTGTCCGTAAGACGACAAGCAAACAACTTTTAAAATGCTTGTTTTCTGAATGGAGTTCGGATCGATCAGTGCTATGCAGCTGCTCCATTAACACTCCATCTAGAAATAAACACGGCAGCAACAACGTCAGTGATGACATAAACTTTGTAAGTATGTATATATTGTTACACACCACTTATATGATGAATGCTTTTGATACACATGCTTTAATAAAGAAATTAAATACTGTTAACCTTGCATACTGTATGTCATGCTGATACCTTTTCACCTTGTATAAAATGTATAATATACTGACTAGTAAATGTTACCATTTACTATTACTGAATGCAATTTGCTTCATTATAAGTTGTCTTTCAATCAAACATTAAGATATAAGTGGAAAAAACTGTTCACAAGACATTAGTAGTAGTAGTAGTAGTAGCAGAAGGAGCAGCAGCTGTAGTAGTAGAAGCAGTAGGAACATAAGCAGTAGTAGTAGTATTAGTAGCAGCAGCAGCAGCAGAAACAGTAGTGGTATTAGTAAAAGTTGTAGTAGTAGTAGTAGTAGCTAGAACCTTTAAAACTGTAAGTCGTTAGACAGAATATAGTAGATAGAGTTACTCTATAGAGATTTTATTTTGACTTTTTTAAACCTGTCCTGAGTTCCCTGCTAAGATACAGTTACCTTCTGGGGCTTGTGTGTGTGTTGATTTCACATCCACATATGGTGTAGTATGAGCAAGCAACGCCAAGTTTGTCTGTTATTTATCAGGAACAGTGCTTTAGATTACAGTCTGCTATATTTTAAATTGTTCATTTTCTTGCCACTCTCTGTTGGGACCATGCTTGTTGTTCTCATTTTGAGTCAGGTGATTAAAAGGAAATTAGTTTTTCTGTAATTATTTAGTCTTGGGAAGTAGCCTAGTAAAAAAAAAAGAAAGGAGATTAAATGTCCTAAATCTCCTGCTTTTTCATCAAGTACAGAAAGTAGTCTCCAGTGTTAATAATGTTAGTTTATGCTGGCTTTGACAGATGCATAATTAATGAAATATGCAACACCTGTGTAATTAAAAACATCTGTCTCTTGTTTGTCCACATTACAGTAGCCTACTTTTACGCACTGACATGTGTACTGCGTACTGCCAATGATTAGAATGGGATTGGTTATTTCTACCAGCCTGTCCATTGTTGAATCATGTATGCTCAGATGAAGGTCTCAGAATAAAGTGAAATACTGCATAGATCTAAGTGTGCGGATATCTTTTCTATCATCTTTTGGACGCACCGACATGTTAAAATGTTATTTTTTGTTTGTTTGAAATCAACACTTTTCTAAACTAAACTAAATCACATTTATAAGTTAAACAACAATTATGTTAAATATAGCTGCAAGCGGTGATCAGTGGGGTCCAAACACAACTCTTTTCTTGTCAAGTTTCAGACTTTGGAAAATGGTTTGATCTAACTGTACCCTGAACTTTTATTTCTTCTTCAGCGCTGACAAGTAGGCAGCTAAACCAGCTGTGGAAATATAGACGTGGGATCTAAGTAAAGCGAGGGCCACAATGGAAATAAGTCCTGTGGCTTTCTTGTGTTTTCCTTGATGTTCTTTTAGTTGTGCATGTAGATTGGTGTTGCAACCATGTAAGTGTCTTTTTAAAATTTATTGTCAAATAAACAAAAAAAGGGCTGGATGAGATTAAGATGCATTACCACTAATAGCTATTTTATAACCTGCTCCTACACCTCAGACTCTTTATATGGATTCATGCTCTGGGAGGTGAAAGCGTCACCTTCTGTCCAGCAGAGGGCAGCAAAGATTGTGTATAAAAACAATACGCAAGGAGACCCACACACCTTTATCACAATGATGAGAAAATGGAATAAAACTCTGCATTCGTGGTCAAACAAGAAGACTACATAAACTTAGTACAAAGTATTTTATTGTAAATGTTTGAAATACTACAGTACATTTGTGGTTATACTTCTGACAAAAGGGCTAAAGAAAAAAGTAACAAAAATAAATACATCTGCATTGAATAGAGAGATATGTGATGGGTTTTGGGAACTGGTATTGAATGAGTTCCATCTTTTTTATTTTTTTATTTGACTCAAGGAATTGTCTCTGACTTTACAATATATCGCTTACTGATTATTACAAAAAGTCAAGGTTTGCCTTCTTTCATTATTATATTGTCATGAAAAGGCTGCAATAAAATATTAAATTCATACTGCATGACGTCTCATTCCTGGTCAAAAGGCCTACTAAAGAGCTTGAAAGTCCATTTTCATAATGATATCATTCCTACGGTAAATTTTCACTAGTTTTTATGACAGAAATACATGTATACACAGTATGTGTGGCATCTCAACCGTGTGCCAATGCAGGAAAGCAGACTGGCTTTCTGGGTATCATAGACCACAGAATGAACAGCAATAGATCAATCAAAAGCTTCATCCCCACTTCTTTTTTTTCTTCACCAATCATCTCATTTGTTTAGTCAGAACAGTGGTGGTCACAACTGAAACTTTACACCTCCAGTGCAGGTATACAGAGGCACTGTCACTCAACACAGATGACGGAAAACAGGCCCCCCAAAGATTGTCATGGTAACAGAGCATTTGAAAAGCATCATCATCCATTGGTTCACCTCATGCAATGCAGAGCCCCAAGTGTGTTAGAAAATAACCCATAAAAACAAGTTTTAAAAGACTATTCAAAAGTGTAAAAATTACTTGTCTAGCAATAAAAATACTGCTTGTTCCATTTACATCCCAACATTTGAGTTTCTGTCAGTTTAGAAATAGTTTCAGACACTAATTACAAAAACAGTGGAATGAAGGAAAACAATGCCAATAGTGTCTTAAGTACGCAGTACACAGTGTGGCCTGGAAAAATAAGTGAGGGGCAATCCCTCTGTTGTAGATACAGAAAAAAAGTGCCAGAAAGAGTTCATAGATCCTTCATATTGTTTGGTCTGTCTTTGTCTCTTCATTTCAACAGTGTCCACCTCTTCCCCAGTCTGTTAAAGCCTGTGCGTGTGTGCGTGTGTTTTGGAGAGTTCTGGCAGACTGGAATGTGCGGGGGTCTTTAGTGTTTTAAGCCAGTGTTCTCTGTCTTGGCTTTATTCTGGGGTAGAGCTGTTAGAGAAGACAAGAAGACATGTCAACAATGCACATTTGTACATAAAATAAACACGTTCGTCATCATTACGGTTTCAGTGACTCTGGACTCACCCCTAGGAGGTTGCGGGGAATGTACCCCTCGGAGTCGCCCATGCGTGCCCACCACCATTCGATCTCGTCCTCGTCTTCTCTGCGGACGATGGTCATGCAGTCTCCCTCGCGGAACAGCAGTTCATCTGGGTTTTCACCGTTGTAGTCCCACAAACCGTAGACCACCCCCCTGTTCATGATGCCCATCTTCTCTTGCACACCTAAAAGGAAAACAGATTTAAAATAATAAGCACAAAAAGATTCCAAGAGTAGTGATTTTTTGACATAAACATAGACACCGGACACAAAATCAAAACAGGAAAAGGAACAAAAGGATGTCGCAAAAAACAAAAAAAAACATAGCTTTCACTGACCATAGAGGAACTGAGAGCACTGGGTATAGCCCTCCTCCATCTCTTCACATTTATCAGCTGCCGTTTGCATGTCGCTGTAAGTCATAGCGAACACCGCCGCACCGGACTCCACCAGGAACTTGCACACTTGCACATTGTTGCAGGATGCAGCACAGTGAAGAGGTGTCCTACGATAGAGGGCGGGTGAGAAAGGAAGAGGAAGAGGAGGCAAGAACAGAGGAAAAGGGAGATGAGAAACACTATAGAGTGAAATACTTCATTTAATGACTGGATTTTGGTGATTGCATTTGAAGCCACTATCAGGTTTCTGTTGTTAACCAGCTCAGACTGAAGGATTATGTTCAGAGTTGAGTTGTAACCTAGATGTACCACCTCGCGGTTATATGCCTCCGCCAACCAGTCAGGTTGCAGTTTACATCCATGTCTGTCCAAAATGTCAGCACTTCATTATTTTATCTTATTAGACATTTGTGTGAAATTGTCATAATTAGGATAAGAATTCTTGAGTTATGGTCAAAAATGTGTTTTGTGAGGTCACAGTGACTTTGACCTTTGACAACTAAAATTGAATCAGGTCATTCTTGAATCCAAGTAGAAGTTTGTGCAAACTTTGAAGAAATTCACTCAAGCCGTTCCTAAGATATCACGAGAATGGGACGGACGTGAGGTCACAGTGACCTTGAACTTTGACAACCAAAACCTAATCAGGTCATCCTTGAGTCCAAGTGGACGTTTGTGCCAAATTTGAAGACATTCCCTCAAGGCGTTCCCGAGATATCACGTTCACAAGAATGGACCGGACGTACGTACGTACGTACGGACAGACGGACGGACCACCCAAAAACATAATGCCTCCGACTACGACTGTCGCCGGCACGGAGGCATAAAAACAAACAAATTCATTCATTCTAAGTCAACCATGTCAGCGGTGAACTTGAACTTACCAGCCGTCACTGTCAGCAGCATTGACATTGACACCAAACTGAACCAGAAACTTGACAATCTCTGTATGTCCGGCACAGACGGCGTTGTGTAGAGCAGTGATTCCTTCATCGTTGGGCAGACTTGGATCCTCCACCTGTGATTGAGAAATCACAAGGGGTGAAGGGAGATTCATTTTCACAAATTGTGAAATATAATCACTACTTTTAGATATTTTAATCTAAACTTCTATGATGGTGGCCGACTAACACGGCAGAAAAACAAGCCAAAGAAACCACTTTTATAATTAGGTTTTTAAACAATGTATAATACATTGGAAATGTTTCTTGTGGAAAAAAATGTCTTACTTCATAGATGATTCTCTGGACCAGGTCAAACTCTCCCTCCAGAGACGAGTCCAGCAGCAGAGCCAGTGGGTTGAACTTCACTCTCATGTTGTGATCGATGCGTTCAGAGTTGAGCTTGCGCAAGTTGGTCCTCTTTCCCTAAAGACACAATCATAACTGTGTATCACACAAATGATCTTAAACCAGCCATCACGATACAGAGAACAGAAAAGTTAAATCCAAGATGTGACTGCGGAGTCTCATCCTGAAGTCTGTCCCGCTGAGGTGGAAGCGTCCACACTCTGTTGAGTTCAGTCTGGACTGAGAGAAGAGGAGGGACTTGTTTTCCAGCTCTAAGAGCATTGCTAATCCAGTTCAGCCAGAAACAAATTCACTTATCTAAAACCATGATTATGCAACCAAATGGGTCTTAAATGGAGGTGACAAAAGGGGAAAATGGGTCATAATTCTTATTTCTCATTGGTTTGTCCTTTTGGGGTAAAACCTCACCATAAATCCACTTAATAAGTTTCACTAAGGGCTTAACAATTAGAACATGTACAGTGGTGTTTATTTACAACACAGAATGCGGGAAAAAAAAGATTTGGTATCCGCTTAGAGTAAGCAGAAAGAGGCCCATTTTCTCCAGAAACAATAGCAGTACTTGATAGGGATTATCTAATTATATAACGTCAGACCAGGTCACTGCTGTTAACTGGCAGGTCATTAAAAAGTAGAATGTGCACTAGATGTAACTCATGACCTGCCCCTGTGGTACTAACAAACAAACATGTGAAGGGATTTATTTAAAAGCACACGTAGCACAGAAGCACATAATCTATACTGTAGAATCTGTAGACTGTAGTGACACAAACAAAGACAACTGAGAGCCAAATAATATTTGTGATTCAGCAGTTTACGGTGGTGATTCATACCGGTGGCAGAGTGACTTGGCCAGTGACCTCAGGTGCCTTCATGTTAAAGGTGTCCTCTCCCAAGCTGTCCTGCTCTGCTCCACTGGGGTACGGGGGTGGTGGGTAAGGGGGGAACTCTTCCAGGAAGCCTTCTGGAGGTGGAGGCGGCAGGTTGGCCATTGCGTCCTCCAAGCCAGCAAGGGTTGGCGGTGGGAAAAGAGCGTCATCTGGCCTGGGGGCTGGGTGGGATGGGGGAGGCGGGGGGATAATGTCTTCTCTCATTGGGATGGCTGAAGGTGGTTTGGTCTGTTCAGCAGGAGCTGGAACGGGGACATTAGCACTGGGGATGTGAGATGGAAGATGCCCTCCCTCCAGAATCTGTCCTGTCTCTGATGGGTGGTTCTCTGCACCACTCAGAGGGCCTGGAACATGTGAGCCCTCCGCCACCTTCTCTGCTTCCCCAGCGTAGGTGGGAGTGGTTGGTGTGGTCACAGTCTCCATAGCTGCCAGTGTGGTCTTCTGGTAGAGGAGTTTCTGAATATTTGGCCCCGCGGGACCCTCTGGTTCAGTGATGGAGCTGCGTTTCTTCAGGGGCCTCGGGGCGTTGTAGAGCTTCTTCCTCAGGGCTTCCAGGTCGCCATCGCTCTGATGCCTGTAGGGGTTGGAAATGAAGGGAAGCAGCTTGGTGGGACTGAGGGGCCGGGGGATGCGTTCTGTTTCTGGTTGGGGGCCCTCAGACGGGCTGGGACCCACATTGTGGGCTCCATCAATCTCATATTCTAGGGCAGGGGAGCGGCGGTCCATGTAAGGGTTCTCTGGATGTAGGGAGCCTCCACCGGGGATCACTGGTTTACCATACACTACAAACAAAGATAGGAAACAAGTGTCAGAAGGGGGGTCTCTCATTTAATTACCTGTTTTTTTCTCTGTTTCCCTTAAATGTCTTTGCAAAATAATATTGTATACAGTGCTAGCGTGGATTACATGAAAATACTCAGAACAGACTCAGGGCTGGAGAAAAATGTGTTCCATTTCGTTTGCACAATTCCAGTCAGAAGCAGCAGGTGCGGTGTGATTGCGTTTGTAAAGGGAAGATGTAACAGATGGCTTAGCCTCTCTAGCTGCTCCTCTGGTCAGTGGCGTGTGAATATTTTCTTGTTGAGTTGTTGGCAGATTTACCTTACGGTGAATATCTCTCGAGTGACACAAGATAGTAATTCTTCACCCTTGTTTACATCGCGACTCTTACGTTTAGATTTGATATAGTCGTACCTTGTTTTTTTCACTCCAGAATTAATCTTCAGATTTAGTGTTCACTCCACTCAAAAGGATACTCATATATGAGAAACTGATATGTACACCTGAAGACTGACATGTGTATTACGTATACTCTTTGATTTTGTGTGTTTAATTCAAAGTGTGACCTTTTTATTTCTACATGTAAACTATCTAAATGCACTGTGTAAAGGAGAATGACCCCATTCAAGTTACAGCTGGATGTTCTCTTACCACTGACAAATCCATTGGTGCGGCTCTGAGACCTGTTGAGAGCGCCCTGCACAACCGGCTGGTGGAAGGGCTTCCCTGAGCCAGGCTGCTGCGTGTACATGGAGTAAATGGAGCTGGCCGCTAAGGTCTGGGGCTTACTCAGGCTGGCGTCTTTGGAGGAGGGCAGCTCTGGGGTGAAGGGCCGTACCGTGGCTGCAGGTGGAGTGTCCTGCTTGGGGGGTAGGGGGAGTGTCTGGCTCTGTGAGGGTGGGAGAGGGGTGCGGCCCTGGGCAGCCTGGGGCTGCTGGCTGTGGGGCTTGGCTTTGGGGAAGGTGCCTGTGTTGAGACCTGGTTTGCAGTAGGGCACGACACTGGGGCCTTTTGGTTTGGTGGGAACGGGAGGAGGCACCTTGACTGGAGCTTTGGGAGCAGACTGGAGGGATGAGACAAGAGAGAGGAAGCAAATTAGATGCCAGGGTGTATTTCTGCTGCTAATAAACAGTGATTTTTTTTTTCTTGTGAGGATATAAGGACAGTGTTTCCATTCCCTCTCACCTGAGCGTCCCTGACCAGGTCATCACTGCTCTGGTTTTTGCGGAGGGAGGTGGCGGGAGCCTCCGTTGGCTCAAACATGGAAAATGGTCGCACCTTCCTGTCCCTCTTCAGTTCCGTCTCGTCTATACACAAACCACAGGTAAAAGGCAGTAGTCAGTTTCGTCTCGTTTTCAGACACAGTGTGATTTTATTGAAAGACAGAACAAAAGCCCTGTTGGAAAGCTTTTGTTCTGTCGCATTACTGTTGTCACAGTCCCAGGAAGGGAGAGGCTGTATGTGCATGTGTTTTGTTTTTGCATGTGGTTATGTCTCTTACCTTGCTCTGTGTTAGATTTGGAGTGAGAGGTCATTCGTGGCAGTGTTGAAGCTGGACCATGACCGTTGGTGTTGGATTCTGGACCTGAAGAGCCCCAGTCTGCCAGCTTGGATGGCTGAAGGCCTGAAGGACCCAAAGGAGAGGAGGGAGAGAAGAAGGCAAAAAAAAAAAAACAGAGGCAGAGAGTGTTTAAATGTGAGCATGTACCATAACATTTTTACATAAAAATAAAGATAAAACAAAGCACCAGTACACATAGTGGAAACTAGCTTCAGCCATTATTTATCCAAATAAACACAAAGTTCACAGAGCTGTGTGTTATGCAGGGTCACACAGAGCAAACAATCATGGATTTTTTTAAGCATTTTGCCTCCCTCGTTATTCATCATTTCTTGTTTTGGTTGACTGACTAAGACCCAGCCAGTGGCCATGCATGTCCGCAGACATCCACAGTCAGAGGAGCTACAAAAGCATGGGGCTCTTGCAACTAGCAAGATTAGCATCACATCAAAGATGGTAAAACGTGATGATTTCCATCGCAGCGCCTGCAGACTGCACTTAAATGCTCCCTCTCAAGAGGTGTTGTACAAATACACCGTACAAACCCACACACACTCATTTTGCAAACGAGACCTGATTGGGTTGGTCAGAATCCACGCAGAATGTCAGTTCAGCTGAAGGTTATGTATTTGTTCCAACTGACCCATTTAGAGCGGCAGGAAAAGAGCTGAAGGGAAAGCTCAACAAACACGCTTTAACAAACAGCAGCAAAACAAGCAAACAGGACCAAAGATCCAGCTCGGAAATTATGAAAATATCTCATCTTTTTTCAGAGAGAATCACTCTCGTGAAAAATAAACACAACCAAACAAAGCCTTTGAGAAGCACACACACAAACAAACACAAGTGTGTACCTTTTCTCTTAGCCCGCAGCTCTTTCAGAGGCTTAAGCAAGAACATGGCTTCTGAGGAAGATGCATTCAAAAAGACAAGAAAAACAAAGTAGCCTTAGAGCTCCAGATCTCCCTTTGCTCGAGACACGCTGTTGGCTGGGCCCAGGCCGGGGCCCCCCCCCCCCCCGCCCCGAGGGGCCACGCAGAGACCAGCACGACCCCCAGGAGCCTGCCTGATACTATGCACAACGTCCCTGCTAGAGAAGAGCTGGGAACGGGTGTATATTAAGAGCAGATTCCTCTGCCTCCCCGCCCATCCCCATCTCTCTTCTTCCCATACTGCACATCAACTCAGCATGCAGAAATAATTGCGTGCAACATCATGACAGACTGGGAAAAAACCTGTTACTTTCACTTCCTGTATTGCTCTAAATAGGAAAACAAGAGCTGATGAGGAGGTGAGAGAGGGAATGAGGGAGGGGGGGGGGGTCCCCTTCTGCTGTTGTTTTGTAATGACTAATTTTGGTGTCGGATCATTCATTTTTAATAACATAAAAGCGCGCTGCTGGCCCACTATCCACCGGGGGACTGATTTATGGCTAAGAGAGCGAGACTAGAGATGGAGCGCGTGACAAAGAATTACTGAGAAAGAGGATGGCACAAAGAATATCTTTAAGTGGGATATGTTGCTCTGGTCCGTCACTGGTTGGGCCAGACTTCGTTCCCCTCCAGCACACATGCTAACGAAGTCAGTGGGAAGAGGGTCCTGCTGGTGTAACAACAGCTTACTCTGTACTGGCACAAAGAGACACACGCTGTGGCAATAAAAAAAACACTGGTTCACTCACTGCAAAACAAATCAAAAGTTCTTCAGAAAATGTGAGGAGTGTGGAAGAAAGAGTCCAAAGGTCACGCTCATCACAACACACCATCCAGGAGGTAACTAGCTACCTTCTGAGCTCAGAGTGACATCGCAACCAGCAGGTGCCCCAGACTCCTCTGTTCCTGCTGGAGGCAGGACAGTCTTGTCACATTTAGATAAAAAAAGACATACCAAATTCCATGATGACATTCACAATGAAACACAGGGAACAGTAGCTGAGGAGTCTTAAGAGGTGAAAATCCTCAAATTTGCAGATGACACCACTATGACGGGTCTGGTCTCTTGTAATGGCGAAACAGCCTACAGAGCTGAAGTCTCCTCACTAGTTGGGTGGTGTGCTCATAACAACTTAACCTTAAAACATCTCCAAAACCACGGAGATGGTTGTGGACTTCCGCCAAAACGCAGATGAGCTTCAGCCCTTAGTTATCAATGATCAGGCTGTTGACAACTCAGGAAGTTTAAGGTATCAAAGGCAGGGATGTGTGATTTTTACAGAGTGTTTTCTCACATTCTCTATCACAGTGTGGTATGGAAACTGCTCAGCTGATGACAGGAAGGAGCTTAATAAGGAAGTGAATGCATCATCAAAAATCATTGCATGTTGTCCCTCTTCCTTCAGGAAAAAAAGTTGCGTAGTATTAAGAGCAGAACTACTCGTTTCTGTAATAGTACGTATCCGGAGGCAGTGAGGGCCCTTAACTCCTCATCATCAGTTCAGTCCATGAACTCAACTTAAACTGCATCCCCTAGCGGGTCTCTTAATGCACCAGACACGCATGTTTTAATTTACTCTGTAAAAGTATTTTCATGTTTATGCTGATGTTTTATTCATCTTGCCAGGGTATTTTTGACATGTCCATGTTGATGTGTATTTGTTGTAATGTTTTTGTCTTTGTCTACCCCCTCGTAAGACAAATTACAATTAAAGATTCATTGACACGGTAATAAATTATTGAGCCTTGAACCTCGTCTCTGGCTGCTCACCTGTGCTAGCTTTGCTCTGTGGGTCGTGGGCTGGAAGGGTGGCAGTGCCGTCTGGGTAGGCTGGTTTCACAAGCAGGTCGTGTCTCACTGGGCCCCTGGGCATGGTGGACGACTGGATATATGGGCCGACTGCCGCCACACGAGACGGACCTGACTGCTGTCCAGCTTGGCCATCTGAGGGCACCTGTAGAAGACGATAAATAAAAGAAAATAAGAGGAGGCTGTTAGAGCGACAAAGGTCAGTGAGAGTAATCTGAAATGTAGATAATAGACAGCAGAAAGAGAGAACACACTATTCAGACAGTCGGATATAGATGACAAAATGCTAAGCAAAACTGTAACTGATGTTTTTTTATTAATGATACAAAAAACAGTTGAGATTGAGATATAGATAATATAGATATAGATATAGATTGAGTATCACAGAAAGCATGCTGAAATGATTGTTAATACTGAGGCACTAATCAACAACACTAAAAGTCTGAGGCACTAATCAACAACACTAAAAGTCTGAGGCTGTAATGTTCTTTATAAAACAAAGAACAAAATGGTGTGATGGATGAAGAATGGTGAGAGAACTTTACTATTCTTAGATCCTTCACACTAGAGAGGCTAAAATGTAAACTGTGGCCGGAGGGTGGTGCCAGAGCGGGCTATGTTGTTACTCAAATCAAAAGGATTTATTCTGGTTAGCGTGGAAGTGTTCAAAGATTTGTAAAGCAGTCTTCATTTTTTTTTAAGTTGTGGGTGGTGCTAGCAGAATGGGCACTACAGTGAGACACTCAACAGAGTTTTTGAGGTGTAACTGTCATGAAGTGAAGTCTGGGACAAGAGGAAAGTTAGACCTGCTGGTAGGGCTTGATCATGATTCTCTGAGAACCATGAAGCAACAAATTTGCAATCCACCAAACAGTGACTGGGATATTTTACTCTGGACTAAAAATGTTGGAATGACAGACCAACCTCGCCATCCTCTGAGCCCTGCCTTGAACCACTCACACTGGTATTTATGTTTCTTAGCAATCGCTCTGTTCAGTTACTACTGAATAACCACATTGCTTCAAGAAAACGCATGGATTACAGTTACTGATTTATAAAGATTTAGCTTACCCTGATTTATTAAATATTCATACCCTCTCATTTTATTAGCATGGTGCTTTTTTAGAAAACATCACGTAGTGATTTTAAAGCAGCTAGGATAGGTGTGGGTTCTCCACCTTGGACAGGTGATGAAAAATCCACACTGACACTGTGACCTCTTAAATCCTGTAGCTTAATGCCTTAGCTTGAGGCGTAATTAGAGAAATCTTGAAGTCAGTAACTCTGTCATAGATACAACATTTTACAAGAGAAATTAAATGCTGTTATGCTTTCTAAACCCAACAAACAGACTGATCAACTTTCACTTTAAACTAGAGTTAAGTACTTAAACCATCTTTCAAAATACAGCTCAACTTATCAACGAAACTTATCCTGCTGATGACATTATGACAAGCTGTCCCTTTAAAACAAGATGAACGTGGCTCACTTTGCCCGTCAAGGGTTTGAAGCAAAAATGGAATCTGATGTATCAAGTCATACTGAAGAGATCAAAAAAGAAAAGAGATGCATTTATTCCGCTCCAATACTAGTTTAGTTACCTGAAGATGAGTGTCTTTTGAAGCCCTCTCTTTACCAGGATAGCCATTCTTGAAAAAACAAAAGCACAAACATGCAACAGCAGTTCAAAATACCAAGTAATCCCCTTTTTATCAATCTAATATGAGCCTTTTCTAAGTGTTTCCTATCACTAAGATGTAGCGGGGTGACTCTGGGCTGGCAGCTCTCAGACTACCTCTCTTCAGTCAGTGTGGTCATACGTGCTTGCTGGGTGATGTCAGCCAGACGCTTGCTGTTTGGTTGGAGGACAGAGCAGCTTGGATGGAGTGTGTCTTTGTGCTAGTGTGAAAAAGGCCCACTCATTATGATTCTGGGCAGGAGTGTGGGTAAATCACCTCCTCACTAGGGCCTATTCAGGCCTTCATCTCTAAAACACACACACACACAAACACACACACACACACGCAAACACAAACACACACCTTTCTCTGTTCGGTTCCTACTTTATTATTCATGTCAAGGGACATCTAAAGAGAAGTTGGGCTTCTTTAAAGTTGGATTAAGGTGCAAGTTGCTACTTTATCTAAAGGGCTTCCAGCAGAGCTTCAGAGGGATATGTTTAATATCCAATATAGCATTTATTATTCATGTTCCTTACTTATAGGTCTCTTTAGATCTTGTACACTGCATTTGCTAAGTAAACACTACATGCAGAAAACTATTTTTGCATCTATAACATATAAATATCTGATGGCACTGAATACAAACAGCTGTGTGATTTGCATTACAAAGTTATGAATCAGCATTATATAACGAAAAAACAATCTTTTAAGGTTAATTGGTTGAAAGTTAATTTGGTTGAAAGAAAGAAAGTTAATGGTGAAGGCCAATGAGACGCCTTAATTATGTCTGAGAGGAAGTTGATCTGATCAGGAAAAACATTATAAAAGAAATTACTGAGTAGAGGAGAGAGTAAAATGACTCATGTTTATAGGAGGCTAAAAACATGAAATCACCCATCATCTAATCAGAATGATTAGGTTTTCTTTTTAGGCCACCCTTACGACTTTGCGATCCCTACACAAGCATTCAACCTCAAGCAGTGAACATGTTAATTTTTCTTCTTCACAAGTCTGTTGACTCTTATTTACAGTCCCATGGCAACCTGTGTTCAAAACAACTACAGGGAAGAGGAGAGAGGAGACACCAGGCGGCCAAAACTTTAACCGCTAGTACAAAGACTGGATTATTCAGCCTGCTAATTTCTAGTATGTGTTGAATCCCGCCATGTCTTTTATCATCAAATGTGTTTTGAAAAGCCAATGTTTTTAGTAGATGGTTGTAGTAAACTGATTATTCGCCTTTTCCTGTTTTGTGCAGCCAAAAAAGATAGCATCTCCCCTGACATTCCTGCCTGTCTGAGATGTCAGCCTGCACTCATTACTCCCCTCTCATCTTCAGGAGTTGTTTCTGCCAAAAGGGGACTGAAAACACAGCTGAGTGAAGAAGTGAGAGCGTAAACTCAGATGCAACTCTGTGACATGATCGAAACAATGATCAATCCCCACCAGCTGTCTTAGACAGAGAGATCAAAGAGTGGAAAAAGAACGGATAGGAGTGGACTCCTTCGAGTGAGGGGGTCACTAGGTTTTCCCACACGGGAGATAGCTTACGTTGGCATGGGTGAGCTCTGGATGCCAGGGCATCTGAGGCTTCCGGAGGTAAAGAGAGATACAAACATCCTTTAATGTGAGGCCACTAGGGGGAGCTCTGATCAAAACCATTTCCATCACTTATTTGCAGATATGAATAATACTGTCTTCTTGACTAAAGTCACAATAACATTTAAAGCTGTGTGGACACCTTTCACAAAATACAAAATATGACACATGACGGGGTTCTGTATCAGGTTATGTGAATGTTTTTTATGTTGTTGTGATGTGATAATACTTACAGGCAAGTTCTCTTTCTGCTGCAGCGCTGCCTTCTTCTTCCACAGCCGATCTCGGAGCTCGCTGATCCGTTTGTCCATGGCAGCCACCTCCAGGTTGCGCTTGTTCAGGCCCTCTCTCTGATGCTGCAACTTAGAGTTTTGATCCTGGTTGAGCTTGTTCCTCAGCTGACCGCCAAGAAGGACAAGACACAAGGACAAAGAGAAGAGATGCTCATTTAAAGCAAATACAAATATTTTGATGTTGCATTTAATTTAGTCAATATGATTTCTGCATACCTGTAGCTCCTTGTAGAGGCGGTCTAGTTCAGCCACCGAGCTCTGGTTGTCATGGAAGTTGTCCATTTTGCCATTTTTGAGCAACTCCAGCTGTCTGCTGAGCTCCTCTACCTTGGAGGCAGCCATCACTAGCTCTCGCTGCTTCTGCTGGAACAGGTTGTTCATCTGCTCTATCTCCTCCACTGGAGGTAGAGAGAAGGTGTGTGAAGATGATGGAGGCAGGGAGGTGAGAGACAGAATATCATGAAGACAAGAAAGTCAAAATAAATAAAATGTTCCATGCGTCCAGTCATACAATATTCCGAGAAGGCATCACTTCATAAAATTCACTAACTCCATGAGCTTACCCAGTTTGCCATTGCTGAGGCGCTTCTGCTCCACCTGGCCCTTGAGGGCCCGGACCTTCTTGAGCCGAGTCTCCTGGTTCTCGATGTTCTCTCGGAGGCGCTGCAGCTTCTCCTGCTCAGAGGCCTGCTGCTGCTGACGCTGCTCCTGCTGCTTCAAGTAGCGCAGCCGCTGCTCCTGGAGAGACAAAGGAGAGGAGAAAGGGCACATGGAGCAAAGGTCAGAAACTTATGAAACAGACACATCCCTGTTAACTTTCATTTATGAGTAATCCATGGCAGAGTATGCTGTCCAAGTGTCAGTGTAAGTGTACACGACTGCATGAAGCTACATTCCTTGGCTCGCTAAACCATCCTCAGACAATAGTTGTTTGGATCCGAATGCTAAAGTGGGTCAAGTACACAGGTTGCCTGCAGGGCATTTTTAAGCATATTTATTTAAACAAAAGTGAAAGAGACAAGTTTATCTTAATACGGTACATATGTGTGGATCGGCAGAACGGAAACATTTCAACTTGCAAACTTGCCTCAGCAAAAAACAAAAAATGCGTAGGAGAAAAAATGATCAGCCATGTATTTAATTATACCACGCCTGTTTTCAGTCAAATGTCTTTCCCACCTTCACCAATAAATCCTGAGCAAAATGAGAAACAAGTTCTAAGCAAGAAAAAAAAGAGATCTTCAAATACCAGATGAGTCCTGTGCAGTGAGAATCCAAAGCAGGCAGCTGTCTCAGGCTTCTCAAATTATAAACACTACACCTGCAGCCATCACAACTCATCTAACCTGTCCATCACAACCACGACGTGCACTCTAACTTAGCATCTCTATTTCCACGAGTGCACTAGCACTTTAGTACCTTTTGTGTACCATCTCCCCACTCTCTCCCAATAACCTCCTCTTTAATCTTGCTCCATTATTTTGTCTCTCCTCCTCTGGCTTTTACTTTCATCTCCACCACTTCTACCTCTTCATCCCCTGAATCCATCCATCTCTCTAACAGTACCCATCTCCCCTTTCATCTTGCTCTCCGTCTTTATGCACCTTGGAGGCCAGGAGCTGTTGTTGAGCTTCTATTTGTTGCTGCTGTCTGGCAGCCATCTCTTGTAGTTCGGCCAGCGTCATGTCCATCCGGGGTGTCGCCACCTGGGAAGAGATAAAAAGAGGGAAAAAGGACGAGAAAAGAAAACACATTCAATCTTGTGTTGTAATACACGGTGTATGTTTGTAGGCCAACCAGGAAGTTAGCATCTGGGGTCCCTCGACAAAGAGCCAATGGGATTTTTCAATTGGATTTTGGATTACTGCAGAAAATAAACTCTGTGGCAAACAAACGTTTAGGGTACTGACACGTTTTGTTCAGCAAGATAATCTTCACAAATGAATACCATTTTTATGATTTTTGATGTGTGAATGCAATCGCCAGACGTAAAAAGCGAACGTTAGGGCTATAAATGATTTACACCACAGTCGCATGAACGATGTATACACAACGAGGCTGTAAAAGCGGACGAGTCGGCGTGATGACGTTTAGTAGTCTCATTTAGCCACTTGTTAGCAACCGCCTTTTTTAAGACACATAAAGACTCTTCACGTATACGTATCAACGTATTTTATGTCGTAGAACAAAACATTAAAATATTTTACGCTTGTGTTAACTACAGACCTTATTTCAGGCATCTAACTAAAAACCCATTCAGAAAACCCATTGACTTTGAGACGAGGGAACCGGAAGTTTAAGGGTCTCATTTAAGGGTTTTAGGACTCATTCCTGTAGCACTCTATACAAGACAACAAGCGTAGCCTTGAAGTCAGAAACGCAAAAGCAGCAAAAGCAACAAAAGCAACAACAAACAAACACATGTGGGGAGATTAGTGGAGCACTCCCTTTACCTTCCCATTCAAACCCTCAGTAGAGGACCAGTGTAGGCCTTTTTGTGATTTCAGGATTCGTAGTACAACTTTTTATTTTTTAAATTTTTTTTTTTTAAAGTGACATTCTCAACTTGATTATATAAACAGTCATGTCCATGTTATGATGCACTGATTAATTTTTCATTTATACACTGCAGGGTGTTTTTGAATTGAATTAATTAGTACCCTTTAGCAAATCATCAAGTTGGCTTGTTGTTCAGTATAAGGAAACAAAAAAAAACAGGTCACAGAATTTGTTAATAATAAAATCTATGACCCAAATGACGAGAATGAAAGTACAAATGGAAATATCTTGGTGGTGATGCACGAAAACATCTTCGACCTGCAAGGAGCAAAGGAAGCTATGACTGTAACTCTAATGTTATTCCAATGAGGTGCAGTAAAAAACCTATATAAATGAGTTCCAGGGCTTTTGTTCTTCTTCTTAAATTAAAAATAACTGAGTGTGCAAATGTATGGATAAGGTGTTGTCATTAACTGGCACAGGTAAAATATGTCATCCTGCTGAACGTATTTCAAATTGTCTAAAAAGAAGACATTCAAACTCACCCCGTTCTCCATTCTTCTGTCTGGTGGACCCTTCACTCCGTTCCTCTTCTGGTCTGAGCCTCTTGACCCACCTGAGTAACCAACGAGACAGAAGACTCCATCAGACATCACAATCTACTGCAGATCTTCATCTGAGGCGACTGCCTCCGTTTAGTCCAAACCCAGAAACAGCAAACCGAGCAAACTATTGGCCTTAGCAGACAACTGTGAGAAATGACTGGAACTTCCCCCTTGCCTTTTTGCCTGTCACTGTCTCTGAAAAACAAGGGTACACGCTGTACGGCTTCCTCTGGACTTGCTGCAGAGGAGATTGTACATCAGTAGACGGCTAGGCAAAACAGACCGGCTAGTGCTGAATGATCTTAGCTCTTTCCTCTGGGAAACAACTGGGATCAGTGTTCTTTGTGACTTGCAGTAATCTCAGGATTTAACCTAATACATAACCGTCTGGCGGAGGGTCCCACAACTGTGTGTGTATGTGCTTGTCTGTGTACATGAATGCACTTATATCCAACCATGCCATTTGACAGCTCAGAGTGGGAAGGCGGGGGGGGGGGGGGACCAAAGCCCTTTAGCTTGCATAATGGTTTTAGATGACCCTTGACATACAGCATGCATGTTAAATACATGCGCTGGTTAAGTGATGGTTTGAACATAACACCGTGCTAAGGCACAATAAGTGACTAGAGTGTGAGATTACTTGGCTAGGTCATTTCAGCAGAGAATACATTTGTCCTCTGACCTAGTGAGAAAGAACACGCCTGTACAGCATCGGGAAGTGGGAATATTTCTAGGTACTACAGGCAGGGCTGAGTACAACAGTATTCCCATAAATAATATTAACAGCACAGAAACAGGAGACCAAATGTACCTGTCCTTACTAAAAGTATGGTAACAGAAAAAGTTAATACAGAACTGTGCTGCAAACACTGAGCAGAGCTATGCTAACAGTGTGGGAAAACAAGAGCAGGCTAAGATAACAGGAAGGGAAAACAGCCATCTAATCCCTGGGCCAGACTCAAGCTGTGAGGGGTAAAAGGGCTTAGTTACGCAACTGGGAGCTGAGAGGATAGCGCACGACCAAAATACTAGAGTTTTCTGTGTTCCTAAGAAAACTGAAAAGTAACAGGCTTATGACGACGTGACTGCCTCCAACAGTACGGCTAAATGAGGCTTGTTCGAGGATTTGAGGCCTGCTAATGTAAAACCCATTCCTGGATATAGGCAGTACCACCTCCGAACCTCTGCAGTGTAAGAGGAGAGGTTGTCTGGTTTACTCGCAACAGGCTGTTAACGTAAATTTCCTTTTAACGCCAGAGTGGATGTGTGTACGTTTAGAGGCTACAGGCATCTCTGGAGTTTACTACATTGGTGTCAAATGTCTTTTCTCCGGGGATTGCCTTCAAACCATGACTCCACCGTGATGTGAGAGAAGCGACCATAGAAACTAGGGCTTTCAACCGATTAAAATATTTAATCACGATTAATCGCATGATTGTCCATAGTTAATCGCGATTAATTGCACATGTTTTGTCTGTTCGAAATGTACCTTAAAAGGGAGATTTGTCAAGTATTTAATATTCTTATCAACATTGGAGTGGGCAAATATGTTTGCTTTATGCAAATGTATATTTACTTATTGGAAATCAATTAACAACACAAAACAATGACAAATATTGTCCAGAAACCCTCACAGGTACAGCATTTAGGATAAAAAAATATGTTCAAATCATAACATGGCAAACTCAAGCCCAAAAGGCAACAACAGCAGTCAGTGTGTCAGTGTGCTGACTTGACTATGACTTGCCCCAAACTGCATGTGATTATCATAAAGTGGGCATGTCTGTAAAGGGGAGTCTCGTGGGTACCCATAGAACCCATTTTCATTCACATATCTTGAGGTCAGAGGTCAAGGGACCCCTTTGAAAATGGCCATGCCAGTTTTTCCTCGCCAAAATGTAGCAAAACTTTGGAGCGTTATTTAGCTTCCTTTGCGACAAGCTAGCATGGTTGATGCCAATGGATTCCTTAGGTTTTCTAGTTTCATATGATGCCAGTATCTTCACTCTATCTTTAAGATGGAGCCAGCTTACAACCTAAAAATTGCAAGTTGCTTTATGCGTTAAAGAAATTAGTGGTGTTAAAACAAGTTTGCGTTAACGCGTTATTATCACGTTAACTTTGACAGACCTAATAGAAACCCTTGCTCCTGCTTCATTGTATGTTGTATGTGCAGTTGGGCTGTGCGTTGGAGATAGACACTTACCAGATTCCCTGCTAGGGGCTCGATTGTGACGCAGAAAGAAGCGCACCTCTGCCCTGTGTTGTCCCCATCGTTGGAGCACATCCAGCATCCTCTCCCCGTCACCTACAGCTCGCTCTGCAGACAGAATACATAAATACATCAGCGCTCAGGTGTGAGAAGAAAACACACCCATAATTATATTTATATTATCATTACATTTAATTTGACACAGTTAAAAAACACGTGAAAATACCAATGTAGGTCAAATGTGCGTGTGAGGTTTGCTTAGTAAAATCCTGTTTGAGCAGTAGTCTGACACTGCAGGCCTACACTTTCACCGGCACCATCTGCATCTAGTTGATCTTTCTGAGTAATGACCTCGGGGAAAACAACTGTGATGTGTGTTGTCAATTATTCTGGCTGGTACTGAGCCAAAGGGCTCATCATCCATTCCTCAGACATTTTCTTCAACCTGCTTAAGACCATTTCATTACACAAATGGACTGACACATTACAGTCAAGTAGAGGTCAATGAAACTGATCTATTATAATGGCATGACTGCAAAACAAATCAGCAGACTGATGTAATGTTCAGGTTATTAATAGCTTTACATTTAAATATGATGCAAAATGTCACTGCTGTGTTTTCAAGGAGAGTCAGCAGTGGTCTGTCTGCAGAGAGAAATGGCTGCAAAATGAGACAATCTTTTCAGACTACTTGTGGAAGTACTCAAACACAATAATTGGCACTTTCTTCACTCTTACGGCAACGTCACCATGGAAACAGCTACGAAGCCTGGCTCCTTGAGTTTTGATTCTGAATGCCTCCTGACTCTCAGAGATGGGGAAAAGGGGGAAGGCATGAAATCTCAACCCCCCCCTCCTCCCACCTGAGAGATGTGGGAGATGTCTGAGTGCCTCTGTTTGTTACAGGGATTATGGGCTCTGCTTCATTTGCATTGCAGGCCCAAAAAGAGATAAGCCCTTCAAAAAGAAATCACTGAGCAGTTGACCACAAAGCTAATCTCCATATATGGTCTACTTCAGAAAAGCAATTTCCCTCTAATTAAAAGGAAGAAGACAAACAAGTGTCTGCACACTGACTCCCGTCCCTTGGGATACATCCATAATATTCCACAACCAAAACAACATGTGACGGAAAATCTCATGTTCTTCATTGTGTGTAGATGGGTAAGGGTAACACTGGGGGAACTGGCACCGTCACTCACCAGATCCACGCCACATCTCAGACAGGTGGCAGTCGGCCTCCCCCGGCTCCTTGCACAACTCCACCACGTCCCGGCACAGTGTCTCCGGGGTAACGGGGACCTCAGTAAAATGCTGGTCATTGTTACTGAGGTATACTGTCAGGAACATCTGGGGACAAGGGAGGGGGAGGGGGAGAGAGAGAGAGAGAGAGAGAGAGAGAGGCAGATTAGATAGAGAAGTTAAATAACAACATAAGATAAAAGGAGTGTGTGTGCTTAACGTGCCCTTTACAGACATGGAATACGTAACGTTGTTGGCTTCATCTGTTTAAGTGATGGCGTTTTGTCATTCAGACATAGGTCACTTTACATTAATGGTGCTAAATGCGATTTCTATTGCCTCCCCATGGCTCTCAACATGGCGGCGGCTGAGCCGGCGGCTCGCAGCTAACAGTGTTAACAGTGAAAACTACGGCAACACTGTTGACAGAGCTAACAGTGTTAACCTGGGGGGGACCCGGAAGGTGGGTGCTAGTGCTACGCTTCCACAATGGCGCCGTCGCTCGGGACGGTGTTATCAGCCGTATGAGAGCAGTGCAGAGCGGCGGCCGTGAGCTAGCCAGTGGGGCACACACATGCACGAACATGCACTAAAATGTGCATGTGTGGCCGGCCTGCCTATGTCAACAAAGCACAGAGAAGCTCGAATTACAACACACAGACAGAGAGAGACTTCATTGCTCAGGTAGCCATAACTCCTCTATATCTATCTCTTATCTCTGTTCCGTACAGCTTTATTGAAACATGGCAGCACATTTACAATTCAAACTTATTTTGTCGTTGAAGCATTAATGACCATCGTGAGCATGAGGGAAACTCGCCACCACCTTTGAAATTACACTACTGATAGACTATTGGCCAGATTATTATTGATTGAGATTACACATTTATTGCAGTCATTTTAGGAGGCGGTACAAGACATGCATTTAATCTCTTTCTCTCTCTGCATGTTTCACCTTGTACTGCTGCAGCCTTTACATTAATCCGACAGCATTCATTTCAGATTTGTATCGTGTTGAAAGTGATACGGACATGTTACTAGGTCCGAACTAATAAGATCGCCAGAATAATTATTCAGACGCGAGGGTGACATGTTAAATTGCATCAGATTACCATAAAGGGGTGTGTGTGATAGCAGTATCTGTTTCCCAGCCCTCATTCCTCTGTGTCAACGGAGATATCAGAGGCCAGCTCCCAGAATGCCATTTCACCCCCACGCCATCTAACTGCTAAATAGTGCTGTCACCACTGTGAGAGATCCCTCTATCCCAACACACACACACAAAATACCCCTGCCAAGCACTCTCACGGGACCGACCACTGAGGACTCTGGAGACGCTGGATTTGTCAGTGTGTGACTGACAGACGGTAGAGACTGGTTTAGGACTATCTAAAAAGAAATGGACTATCTCAATGGAGATGTCACTGCTGAAGTGGAATGTGAAAACCTTCAGCTACCGCAGAAAACCCCCCGATACTGAGCAGAAAATTGAGCATCCCAAAAGCTGGAATTCCTGTCACATTCCAAACTGAAACTATAATATAATATAACTAGGGCTGTCAAAGTTGACGCGATAATAACGCGTTAACGCAAAATCATTTTAACGCTACTAATTTCTTTAACGCAATCGATCTTTTGGAGGTTGTAGCAGACTTAGTTTTGAAGCTATAGTGAAGATACTGGCATCATATAAAACTAAAAAACCTAAGGAATCAATTGGTACCAATGTTATACTAGGTTGTCTGGAAGGAGGTTAAATAACGCTGCAAACTTGTGCTAAATTTTAGCAAGGAAAAACTGGCATGGCCATTTTCAAATAGGTCCCTTGACCTCTGACCTCAAGATATGTGAATGAAAATGGGTTCTATGGGTACCCATGAGTCTCCCCTTAACAGACATGCCCACTTTATGATAATCACATGCAGTTTGGGGCAAGTCATAGTCAAGTCAGCACACTGACACACTGACAGCTGTTGTTGCCTGTTGGGCTTGAGTTTGCCATGTTATGATTTGAACATATATTTTATGGTAAATGCAGTACCTGTGAGGGTTTCTGGACAATATTTGTCACTGTTTTGTGTTGGTAATTGATTTCTAATAATAAATATATACATACATTTGCATAAAGAAGCCTATTTGCCCACTCACATGTTGATAAGTGTATTAAATACTTGACAAATCTCCATTTAAGGTACATTTTGAACAGATAAAAAAATGTTGCAAAAAAAAAGAGAAAAAAGAAAAAAGAAAATTGCAATTACTCAGGATTAATCAAGGACCATCATGCAATTAATCGCGATTAAATATTTTAATCGTTTGACAGCCCTAAATATAACATTAACATTTTACAGGAATTCTCAATCAATACTACAAGATATTGTTTATCTTTATAGTTATAATAATAGGCGTTGGGAGTCCAATTTAATAAAAGAAAGAAGGCCTACATCAAACTAAAGCCTCGACAGTCCAATTAAAAATACACACCCTGGAGTGAAATGTCATTTTCTGTCTATGCAATACTCTAAAACCTACAGCATACAAACACTGACAGTAAACATGAAAGTGAAAAACGGTGTCTCTGTGTAAACATTTACAGATGTAAGAGGCTTTTATGCTCCCATCTGTAATCTCATCACACGATAGGACGATAGGAGAGTAAGAGCTTTGATAAGGCCGTAATAAAACCAACATTATGACATGACATAGGTGTCCTGGGGCATGGCATGACTTCAACTTATTGAACCTAGCCCAAAAGCAGCAGCCCGAGAACTAGAATAACCTGGAAAGTGTACAGTATAATTGTTGGAATAGTATTGTTTGTGCCCTAAACTTCCAGGTTGGACTGTCAGGTTTTTCTATTCTCAGCACGCTGCCGTGAACGACCGTGCCTACAGGGGCCACGGTGGGAACATCAGGTCAGCGGGGTCACGAGCACAAAGGGCTTGGGGGGGCCGAGCAGCTGCAGCCACGGTGCAGAAACAAAAGTATTCGAGTAGCTTTTGAACTGTACGGTGCACCGAGCAAAAGCACAACAGCCTCAAGATAAGTGGCTTTATTCCCCTTTTCTTCTTCAAATGAAGCTTACTGAGTGAGTGGGCAGGTGACGCGTTTCCTCTGAAAATCTCCTTGGCAACGTACACAACCGGAGAAGGTTTTTTTTTTTTTCCCGGTGATGAGGTGAAGGTGGAAACAAGGGGGTAGCGGTCTGACTCAGAGGACCTGACTCAACTGGTTTGTTCCATAGGGATGTAAATGAAAGATCCCCATCAATAGAGCGAATCAGCACAGTGAGTCATCCATCAGTAATCTACAGTAGAAAGCTGTAAACAGACCCTGTGTTTCTCACCGGCCATAGAGGAGCTAACAGCTCTGTGGTGAAAGACCACCCTGGAGAACAAAGCCAAAACCAAGACTTTTCCTTTCCTGTCTGCTTATCAGAATAGTTTTACTTTTGTGGTATGTAGCTGTGAACTAAACTGGAATCAGCTAACATAATAAATTACACTGTCAGGGCCAGTAATTAAAATAAAACCTCAACTGGCATCAATTCCATGTATATATCATGTCTTCCTTAAGCAAAAAAAAGTCATTCAGAGCTCAGCGCGGAGCAGCTGCCGTCATCACAACTTCCCAGCAATGTAGGACATTCAAATGACCCTGTTAATATTTGGAGAGTGAAAGAGAGACAACAGAGCGACGGGGGAGGGGTAGGGCGTGAGAGTGAGGAGACAGGGCACATCGATGGGAGGGGAATGGAGTCTTGGGGTTGGCAATGCCTACACTAAAAGCCAATTCTCTTCAGCACTAAAGTTAATGATCCAGGGCCACCTCCACCACCACCACCACCACCCAGTCCCAGCCTCCATCTAGATGAGCTAGCAGTCTTTGCTGCTGACCTTCATCCACCTAATGCATGCGGTCACTGCTTATAGGCTAAGATATTGCACACATGTGCAACATATACATAATTATATAAACTAATCAGGCCAATTTTCTTACATCTTTGCATATTCATATTGCTTTGGGAATATTAAAAGATGCAATCCTAATTGCATAATAATTGATGGCTGACTTAACACAGCAGAAGATCCACTTTGATTTCCATCTTTATCAAACCAGTGTGCAAAACAGATATAAATCAATATGAAGAAAAGTCTCCATAATGTCCAGCCCTACTGCAAAGCCTCTGCTAGCTTGATTAAGAGGAACTGCCTTAAGGCCCTGACACACCAAGCCGACGGTCGGTCGTCGGACAGTGGGGCCGTCGGTGTAGGGTGTCCCGCACTGTCGGCTCTAGTCTGCCCGTGTTGGGGAGATTTTTCAGCAGTGCCCGTCAATGAGAGAAATCACTCTGATTAGCTGTTCAGCTTAAGCAAATCAGTGCACAGGAAGAGAAACAGACGTGAGAAAAGCAAGCCAACGAGTAAAGTCAAGAGGAAAAACACAGAAGGCTCTTCTCATTTTTTATCTTCGTCACATCTGATCATTCCAATACACGGATATTTTCACTGCAACATGGCCATCTGAAATGAAGCTAAGTGGTGAGTGAGAGTTGTGTGAAAATGGTCGGCAAACGCCACTTTGTTTCATGTACATATCATAACAACGACTTGTATATCCGCCGTCCTCTGTCTTGTGGTTTCCCTTTTTTGAATGACAAATACAGACTACCGTGACCTGCTGGTGTGGAGAGTTATTTCATCTCACGCAGGTGCAGAACGTACGTGGTAGTTGGCTGTCGGCTGTAGTCTTTGCGGTGTGTTCGGGTGCAACTTTTTGGCCAAACAAAGGCGACGTGAGGCGACGCAGCTGGCGGCCTTTGTTGCCGCAAGTTCTATGATGTCGGGTTGGTGTGTCCCCAGCTTTAAATGATCTACCTAGACAGACAGGTGAGAAGAGTGCCCTGGCTCCCTGTTTTGACTCAGCCAAACAACTTCAGAGTTCATTAAATATTCATAGATACAACAGCGAGTAAAATTAAACAGCTCAATAACAACCTGATATTTAAAAACAGACAAACAGGAGCACAGCAGCTCACCAGAAAGCGTCGTCTTAGGTAGCCTCACAGAACCAGGGAGCTGAGCGGTACCAATTTGGATTGTACATGACAACGTTTGACAAAAAATGTGCTACACTTGCCTTCTGTCTATCACAGTGGATGACAGGAGCAACTGCTGAATTGCACTTCCTGCCTACCTGAGACAGGGCAAAGAGATCGCCCTGGGGAAGGAGAAGGGGACGAGCTGCCTCTGCGGCTGCTGCGGTTCGCGGTTATAGCGATAGATTTCTAATTCCAGCACAGCTAAGTCAAAGCTGTCTCCCGGGGTTCGGGACTGGTGTGACGGCTCAGAATTGCAAACTGACAATTATAGCCGGCGTGAAGAAATGTGGCCGTTAACGCTGCAGCCTGCACTGTAGATGGTCTTAAAGCAGAGCAGCTATAAGGCTAGGTCATTGGGGCTATATCTCAGGGATTAAGTTAATCCGCTATATAAAAATATAGCCTTTCAACAGACCACTGGCTCAGTGTTACAATAGTAAGCTTAAGCCTTAAATTTAAATATCCTTCTGGGTAGCCAAGGCCCAAGAGTATGCAGGTGTTCATTCTCATAACCAGATCTCACAGTTCAGTGCCTGGTTTATGGGGTTTAATTAGGCACTGCAGTGACTTGGGTAGAACAAAAAACTACAGTCTTGAGGGTCAATAAGAACATCTGTTCTAATAACACATACAGGAGTGTGTGTCTCTCAGAGATGAAAGGCTATAACATCAAACCCACAGACAAAAGACACTGTAATAAGAACACATCTTAGAGAGAGAGAGAGTGACTGCAGCTGGCAGCATGTACTTGACCTGCCCTGTTGAAAAGAGCTGAGAGGTTGAGAAAGAGAGACGAGAAAAAACAAAGATATACTGTAACAGTTGTTCTGGGTTATTGCATCGAAACAGGCTTCTCTGTCAAAGATACAGTCCCTGTAGGGAGGTGCAGGACTATTATGCAATAGACAGCTACAAAGCCTACGGCCCGTAAGATGCTGATTTGGCCCTTTACTGTGTAATTTGGATCCCTTCTCCCATTAAAGCCAGAGGGGCCATGGAGCAGATGCCATTGATTGCAGGCCTGAGGGGAACAGGCTTTTCCAGCCTCTCTAGTTGTTTAGACAGAGGACACGGAGATGACTTGAGTTTAAAGATCAACACTGTACCCGTAGCCAATTACAGGAAGGAATGCTGTGTCGGTGTGTGTGTTTGTGTGGCACTCCCACTGATCGTTCAGATAACTAACACATGCACTGCAGCAATAGAGTCGCAAAGTCTTGATGCAAATGAAGTGGGCAGGTCCAAGGAAAATTAAAAAAAAGTTAGAAGGATGATCTTTTGACGATGTCACTTCAAGCACGCCTAGCAGCATATCAATCAACCACCTTGACACTTCACTCTCTCCTTGAGAGGGTCAATTCCACTGCATTAGTCTCTCAAGATCATTGTCCAAATGCAATTGGTCCCATATTGAGTTAAGAGTGATCAAAACTGTCTGCCACTGCAGTTTCCCGTTTCCAAGAATAGACCAACCACAAGGGATTGTACTGTAATGGAATTACTCTGCAATATCAGGATAACTAGCATATGAAAGCCCATCCTGTTACTAAGAATTCACATCAATACTACTAAAAAACACCCACAGCAACGACGGAAATAATTCATTATTTTAGCAATGGCATTGAAAAAAAATCCAATTACTGTTCCCTGTAACATCAGCAAGTGACTAATTTTCTACACAAATCAGTTTTTACAATAATAGTACCTTCGTTTTGGTTCATGAGGTTTCTGTCTTTCAACGCTGACATTTCGGTGTCTCTTTTTCCTATTACTACTACGGTTATAACTGGAACTGCAACAAGATTATTTTCATTACCGATTAATCTTCAAATTATGTATGTCAATAAATGATTTATTGTTCACATTATAAGTATAATTCTTTGTCATATCATGGGTTGTCTATGTTGTATTTTCATTATGTGGTTATTCTGTACACACGACATCTATTGCACAACTGTCTGTCCTGAAGAGGGATCCTCCACTGTTGCTCTTACTGAGAATTCTTCGATTTTTTTCCCTGTTAAAAAGTTTTTTGAGGGAATTTTTCCTCATCCGATGAGAGGGTCGTGCTGTAAAAGTGAGAGGGTGTCGTATCCTGTACAGATTATAAAGCCCCCTGAGGCAAATTTGTGATTGTGATAGTGGGCTATACAAATAAAACTGACTTGACTAGGAGCCCAAAATGAATGCTTTTTTAATCTAACTAAGAGTCAAAATACCCAAATATAGTACATTTTATATCGTACAAAATAAAGGAAATACTCCTAAATCAGAACCACAAAAAGTTTGATATTTTTACTCGAGAAATAACTTGAAGTTATTACTCAGTTGTCAGAATTATTCATTTTCTGTCAATTCACTGATGGAGTAACCGTTCCAGCACTATTTCAACGCTATAAACTGTTTTGGGAGGTTGTTAAGAAGCCTGCCGTTTGCCCTTCATAATTCACGCTTGAGTGTGAGGGGAACAAAAAAGGTTACCTTGCTCGGTAGTAAGTAGCATTAAATATATTTTAAGCTTGTCATAGTGTTGCATGAGTCTAACATAACCCATGAATATCGTACTGTGTCGTTACGGTCCCGGGTTGACCTGATTTCAACCTCCTGCTGATAAAAGAGTGAGAAATATATTCATCAATTATGTTAATTTCTTAGTAGGTAGAACTTTGCTTAGGTGAAGACCACAGTGTCGCATACTATAAACAAGCTAAATCATTTCAGTGTGTGTTAGATTCACAAGGGAACAACAATTTCATATTAAACCTGTTCCAAAGATAAAAGAGACCAATATCCGAGAGTGTGTTAATGAATATTGTGCAAAAAACACACCAATGAAGTTACAGTAGTACAACTTTATAAACATTTTATAAATAGTAAAGCAAGTTCTGACTGTACTCCTGCCTTAGAGGAGAATTGATGTAGTCGGGTCAAATGAGGCAGAGTGTCAGACAGGCTTGATAGAACACACTGGGACTGACTACAACATATACACAACATCTGATCTAATGCCTATGGGAGAAATGGGACAACTGGGATGTGGACAGTGAGAGGCAGGGTGACAGCAGGAGAAGATAACCGGGGCTATATCTTTGACCATGCCTGAGGGGGTCTCACCCAAGGGCTGCTGGACCTTCTGTCCACACACACTTTCAATTACACGTATTGCTGTGGTAAGCGAATGAGTCAACCAGGTCTTGTTGAGGGAGTCACCTCTGAATGTGATTACAGCAGGTTTGTAAGACACTGCAGCATCGTCTTCGTCTCCGCCGTTCTCCCCGCCACAGCTTCAAGAGTTGACACAGTTCCAGAATAGCAGTCCTTCAAAAAGACGAGGCAGCAGAAAACTCCCTAATGGCTTTATGCATTATTCCTCTTCATCTCTCTCTCACTTTCTCTATGCTGCATTTTGGGGGGGCGGGGGGGATGAGGGGGCGAGGGGAGAAAAGGTCAGGGGTGACAAACAGGGGAACGCGGGCAGAATCAGAAGGCACAGTAGCCTCATTCAGCTGCAACATTTAGAAAAAAAACCAAGCAGCTTTTACAAGCTGAAGCTGCAGCGGGCTGTGACTCTTCGATCAGGACAACCTCTTCTCTCTTTCTGCACTGCAGTACTTAGCCTATCACTTTATCATCTGCACTCTCGCAATAGTCCTCCATTCCTACATGATGAGAGCATTCCTCCAACTTGTGCTTATCTGAGAGATAAGGGAAATGGCAGTCAAAATGATGTAGAAGGGAGAGGATGTATCCTTCCCCCCCCCCAAAGTCTTCTTGACAGCTGGATGAAGTAATTCGGAGTAACAAGGCCACAGCAAACTGGAGGCTGTTACAGATCATACACACAGACTTAAATTACCTAAAAGTGCTATATAAATAGTCTGTCGGCTAGACTGTTGCATGCAAATTTACTGTATGCAAAACTATCTTTAATCAACACTTATCTCATGAGGGAAAGTAAAAGCCAAGCGATTCAAAATGTGGCAGACACACTAATTGGCTTCCTAAAAAAATGCCCACTGAATGATGTGTTTGTGGTGTTTAATCTGCCATATGCAAAAGAGACTTTGGCGAAGCAGGAGAGTGGGTGATTGGAGGAGGCAGAGTACAAAAGCCTTTTCCAATGCAGGAAGTTTTTCCAGCAACCTTTTTTTGACACTCAGGAACATTCGCCACTTTTTGTCCAGAGGAACCAGGGTCTAAATTTAGTTCCTGGGCAATAGTTTCTGTCCCCACAGAAGTCCCTGGGCCAGAGGTATAACTCACAGAGCTGCAAGTACTGGTTTCCAGTAGTATCAATATTTGGATTACAAATGATTAAAAGGTTTGACATTTAAACAAACCAGAAGAACATCCGTTCAAACATCAGTCGCACAGCAGTAAATTATAAAGAACTATGTAAGAAATGTATTGTTGTCTTGCTATATGCAAAAACTCTGTCTCCAAAAAAGCTCTTCTTTCTGTTATCAATCTAATTTACCATTATCTTCATGGCTCTTCAGATGTGGTCCAAGTGCAAACAGGATCGCAGAGAAGCAACTTTTGATTCCTGACTTAGTTCCTGCTTTACCTTAAGCTGGGTTTTCACCAAAAGTTCCTGTGACTTTTAGTCCCTGGAACAACTTTTCAAGGAATGAAATGGTTCCTTCAGCCCACTGCTGTCTGTGTTTTCACCGTGATCTAAAGATCTTCGAAGATTTGGCAAATTAGTCCGCTGACGTATGAAAAAGCAAGGTCAACACACTCTGCCTTAGGTTTTGACTCATTGGGACGATATTTACTCCTGCATAGTATTTACTAATGCACGTTGGATATAATGAATGAAATGCAGCAGAGGAAAATGAAACTAAGAGCGTCTGTCTCCACAGTAAATCACCTGTACTACCTTGTTAATGAATGAAGCGTTACACGAGTTGAAGCCGACGAAGCAGCGGTGCTGTGTGTGTGTGTGTGTTTACCAGTCAGCGACGGTCATCCCTGCAAACTCCACCTCAAAAGTTCCGGTACTTTCAGAAAGTACTACCCTCCAATCAGGGCCTTTTTGGGCGATAAAAAGGCCCCATAAAATGTCCCTGAACCTTAATTTAGACCCTGGTCCCTGCGGTCGAAACGCAATGAGTTCCTCAAAAGGTTCTTAGTTCCGGGGGAAAGTTCCTGCGCTGGAAACGGGGCTTTAGTTCTTGGGACTATTTAGTGAAAAGGGGCCACATGTTTCCTAGAAGGCTGATTCCCAGACCACCCTGGGTACATTTCTGAACCATGGCCTCCCTGTTCCCCATGGCTGGACCAGTGTTTCAACCTTAAACAATGCTGTCACAATGTCCTCTCTGCTTGAAAAGAGGTCTTTCTGGAGTGGTACCACTTTAATGTGCAATTCTGCTTTTCACCTGGATTCCTCACAGATGGGAGTCACTCAATATTCCATGGTAGGTAAGTCGATACCTGCTCAGGTGACTCGGGTGTGCTTCCTCTCAGAAACCAGGCTAATGTGATGCTAATGTGTGGCATTAGTGCGCTGCACAGTCTGACAGTGTGTCTTCAAGAAAATTACTTAAAATATCATCGATTGTCTCAGCAAATATTCTTTGTTCTGCCCTCAGGGCAATCTGGCTTAGTGTACAATATGTTATAGTACTCAGTGCTATGAAGACAATACAGAGATAAAAAGCTTGCTGTGTTGGGAGCAAAGTGTCAAGACTGTATTTTTTACACCAATCTTTTTGGTTACAGTCACGATAACTCTTCTTCTTCATCAAATAAAAGTCAAAACACTGCCCTTGAAAGTCCTTGGCTATCACTGATGACGCTGCTTACGTAACCACCACGTACTCTCCCACAGACTAAACACAAAGCCCGTGGTGGCCACAGAGAAAGCCTTCTCGGGTTTCTGTTGACACACACAGCAAAATCAGGCTTCCCAGAGCATCATCACGTTTTCCCACCATCAGAACACCGCCACAAAGTCTAGCGACAGCGAGATTTGTCGCGGTGTAACTGAGACATTGTACAAATATGCGTGTGGTCAAAGAATGCAAAACTAAATAATGCAGAGCGTACAACAAAAAAGTGTATCTGCTTGAAAATCTACACAGCAAGCAACTCCTGTCATGGGAGAGGAATGAGGAAGTGATATGTGCCTGCAACATTTGAAATCTTGCAGAAACTCTTCTCCCACTGATGTTAACAGGTTTTGGTTTCTGTGCTTTTATGTTGCCAGAGTAGCCTATTGAATATATAATTCATCTTGACAAAAAATACACAACAATGAAATATGAGCTAATAAATCAGCAGAGACTTCAAGCCTAAATGTGGCATTAATAATAAGTGTCTGCAGAACAAAGCCTGGTTTAAGTAGAGATAACAGCAAATCAGGGGTAAATGAGTTATACCTATGGTTCAATAATGGGTGAGTATCCCTTATCAGGGTGCTGCCACAACACAGGCACACATACACAATGTGCTCTAAACAACGCGCTGTTAAAGAGTCCCTGCAGCTCATTGTGTTCAGGAAACAGTGACCCCTTATTTACCATCCCAGCCAGTAATTACGACACTACATTCTCACTACCCCCGAGCCCCTGGCCTGTACAAGCAGGGTCATGGGCTATGGGTGTAATTTCCAAGACAATACCTCACATCAGACATGGCTATATAGAGGCCATTTTGTGGTTATCAGGCGAACGCCAGAAGCTGTATCTCATTCAAACACACACACACAGATATATTCTCGGGTGACAGGATTGGAGTAAAAGGGGGCATTTACCAAGGTCTCGTGTGGCCTATAAAGAAACAGATCTTGAATGAAAACACGCAAGGGTGACATTTTATAGTGGCGCCCACAAGAACGGAGCTTGGTGATAACAAATGACCATGTGCCAGCAGCAGACTGAGGTCATGCACCAGACAGGAGTCATCCAAATACGACTCTGTCTCCACAGTTAAGATGATTAATTCACTGATCAAGCTGTTTTACTGGAAGCACAGGTCTGAGCAGAGACGGGTATGATTAGTAGAACCGAGCAGAGGATTACACTGGATTGTTCATTAGTTGTTGACCTTGTTATTATTAAATAAAGTGTACCTGTGTGTTGCAAAGCGTGTGATGTAACATATTTGTTCACCAGACAGAATGGTCCAGAATTAACCAGAGAAGTTGAGACAAAAACACCAAATACTAGTGTTAACATTCAGAATAATGACCGTCCTTTCCTCTATAAACTAAACATCCTGGCAACTAGTGCTGAGCCGGCATTCGTTTTGAAACAAATACTTTATTAAGCTATTAGCCGATCAACAGAATATTATCATTGTTATTATTTCCACTATTTCAACAACAGATTAATTATTTAAGTCAGTTACCAAGATGAAATGCCAACCATACTCTGGTTCCAGCTAGAGCTGCAACAATTGATCTATTAATCGATTGGTTGTCAACTATTGAACGAACTGCCAACTATTTTGATAATCAATTAATTGGTAATAAAGAATAATTGGTTTGAGTAATTTTTTAAGAAAAAAAAAGTCTCAATTCTGTGATTCCAGCTTCTTAAATGTGAATATTTTCTGGTTTCTTTACTCCTCTGACAGTAAACTGAATATCTTTGAGTTGAAACATGACATTTGAGGACGTCATCTTGGGCTTTGGGAAACACTGATCGACATTTTTCACCATTTTCTGACATTTTATAGACGAACCACTAATCGAGAAAATAATCAGCAGATTAATCGACAATGAAAATAATCGTTAGCTGCAGTCCTAGTTCCAGTTTCTACATTTTTTTTCTGCTTTTCTCTGTTTTATATTATTGTAAAGTGAATATCTTTATGTTGGTACAACAAAGCGAGCAATATAAATACGTCACCTTGAGCTCTGGGAAATTGTGAAGGGCGCTTTTCATTACTTTATGGCATTTCATTGAATAAACGATTAATCCAAATAAATATATTGACAAATTAATAATGAAAATATTTGTCGGTTGCAACCCTACTTTAGGGCTGGGCAATATATCAATATTATATCGATATTGTGATACGAGACTAGATATCGTCTTAGATTTTGAATATCATAATATGCATAAGTGTTGTCTTTTCCTGGTTTTAAAGGCTGCTTTACAGTAAAGTGATGTAATTCTCTGTCCTAGCTCTTCTTTTATTTGTCTTTTCCCACTTAGTCATTATATCCACATCACTGATGATTATTCATCTAAAATCTCATTGTGTAAAAAAACGTGATATTTGATTTTCTCCATATCGCCCAGCCCTACCCTATTTGCCATGACATTTTCAGGTAAATAAATTCTAGACACATTCATTTTAGCTGGGTTAAATGCTTACTAGTTACCAATTCAGCAATCACTTCTTTGAGCTTTGCTCTTTTACCAGCAAGCAGGCAAAGTCACAACAGAGAAGTAAAACTGTATTATTAAAAAAAGATAGTAGTATTTCTATTTGTCGGGATGGTTATTTCTCTACAGTGAGCCAATACAGGCAGACTACTGTTTGCTGCCCTCTCTACATACATCAAAGAAGTGCTGAGAGATAGAGGCTTTCACTGCAGCAGAAGCAATAGACCCCTGATGATGATGAGGATGGTGATGATGGTGATGACATGGCAGGAGTCCAGAGCTGAGGTTAGCGGAGTGCCATCCAGACTTGGCAGGTGCCTCCTGCTTGCTGCGTGTGTTGTGAGCAGGATGGATGTGTGTAGGCTATAATACTAACAGAGCGTAACAATAAATGCATCTACAGTTAAGTTAATGACTAGCTTACATGTTTTAAATGGGGAATATCAACTTCTGCCCTCGAAGAGGCGATTCAGAGTCCCTACATTTAACCACATCAGGCTAAAGAAAGCTTTTGTCCATCAGTCCATCTTGTTGCTAAATAATAATTAATGTGCTGCTAAAGACATGTAAATCCAGAAGACAGATGGTAATTTTGTA
>CAKALU010064664.1:0-13405 GCA_916700995.1 Hozukius guyotensis | reverse complement strand
CCCCCCCCCCCGTGTGAAATTTGTGTGATCGATTTTTGATGAGAACCCTCCCCGCAGCACTGAGGATGACAAGACAGCTGTTCTAACAAGTTTATTGATGATTGTAATTGTCGCGAAAGTGCTGAGTCATCACGCACACCCACACACACACATAATGCATACAACAAAGCGTGGATTAAGCAGCAGTATAGCTGCTCAGAGAACAAACAGAAACACCTTCCTTGAAATCCCTCTAAGGTGACATGAAAAACAAATAATTCCGTGTCGTTATCATTAACGTGTTGCTTTCAAGAGGTGCTTAGAAAATCCCTCTAAGGCCTTCTCTTAGGGAATCAGTTCAGAATTACATAAGAGGATGTAAGGGATTTGGGAGGCGTATGCATATGACAGCGCAGCGCAGCAAAGAATCCAGACAAGGGTTTTCTTAATTAGGGATGATTTTCCTCCAGAAGTAGCTTCAAATGCACTTTACTCCTCTCCCATAATGCTTTGGTCTGGAGCATCCTTGGAGTGTCAGCACCACAAGAGATGAGCTACGCAGATATTCAGCTGGCCACAAGTCAGCACATGTATTTACTAAAATATATCCTTGTTGTTTTCTGACCTATTTTCACAACAAAGAATTTCCTTTTTTCCCACTTTTGCTGCTTTTGAGAGAAACTCCCCGTCATGTTTTGTTTTTCTTCCTTTTAATACTCATCCAGACTTTCTTGTTGTGCGCTATCTGGATTCAACTGAAATGAAATTGCATTTCCACCAAAAGGAAATAGCATAGGGCAGTTTATGTAACAGGGAAGCACGCTGGAGGATGAGGAGTGCCTTGAGAGAGGACCTTGCCAACAGTGGGGGGAGGGGAGAGGGAGGAGGAGGAACGCCCGATCGATGGATGGTGCAACCTAAAGCTCATTTTTAAGTCCGGGAGGAAGTTATTTGTGCAAGAGCCGTGGCATTGGAGACGGTGGGGGGAGGGGAAAGCAGTAGACACGCGCGCACATTTGCCTACAGATGTGATGGCGTCAGCAGGATGCATAGCTCTCCTGGGACTCCAGAGGGCCTGCTAATATCCGTCCCCGCTGTACCGCCACACGTGACCTTACAAATCACCAGCCTCACAGCGCTCAACTCGCCAGGCCTCTGTCGAGCATACACACAGAGGCGAATAATCAGAACCATCCATTATATGAGGGCCGGCTTGTTTCAGGCCACCGGCCATTCACGGTGATGGATGTGAATGAAAGCAGAGAAAGACCTTTAGAGAGTGAGAGCAGATTAAGTAAGTCATCTAAGGCATTATGGTATTACATGAAATGCACCGATGCATGATCACAAAGCAATGTATATTCCATGTATTAGTATGTTACATAAATCCAGGACTAATTTTGACTACTCAACTCTGGACACGCAGTCGCAGTCGTGCAATATGATTCACGTATGACTCTATAAGTCGTTACAATAGAGGATTAACATGCACCAATTCACAGAGCTTCACTTCGAGGTCAAGCGAAGAACCTCATTATCTTTTTTCTTTATCGTTCACGCTGATCTGAAACAGTTACATTTATGCAGCGACACTAAACGACATCCACTTTGGTGTCTCGGCGCTCATTGGCCGGTAAGTGATGGAACGTGTGTGAAAGCCGGAATGACAAATCCATGCCGTATGATTTTTGTTACATCGACTGGAGGCACACAGGGGAGCCTATACAGCTCCATAGTGGAGCGTGAGCCAGTAAAACAATGACAAGCCCTATCTATCCACCCCAGGGTGGCTCCTCCGAAGTCTGGCGTATTAAACTGAGCCCTGAGATAAAGCGGCTTCTTGCGCGGTTCAGCCATGGGGGGAGATGCGCCCACTCTCCTTATGTATTCCAGTCGCGCTGCATATTGTTTGATATAATCAACGTGGACCAGGGGGTGCTGCGCGGCACTCAAACACATAGCCCTCCCAAGGGTAATTTAAGTCTGAGTAACACTGACATGATTTATGTAGATTTCAACACGTGGATATGCGCAATATTGCTTGTGAGGGGACTACGGGTTTGGGAGATATTTAAAGGATGCTGTGTTTTGTAAGAGTGTACAGTACACGTGCACGCTGGTGTACGTGCGTATATGTAGATATACAGTGTGTATACTGTATATTAACAATCCAGGAGAGAACATTGCCGAGGGGTATATTCTGTCCTGCCGCCGCAAACTGTGCCAGAAGCCGGCCAAATGGCTGTGCTTCGCTTCAGATGCAATCCCAATGCAGGCTGGAAGTTGGGAGCATACAGTAGTTTTGCAATGTATTCGTACGCTGTATACATTTCCACAGTTTGGTCGGGACTCAAGAAGCCCTGGGAAATGAAAAAAAAGTTCCACATGTCTGAACCAAGATAGGACTTTACATACCAATGGGACTGGCAGAGTGTTACCGGTTTCCAAAACACTGGACTTATTTTTCAGAAATAAGTCCGTCAAAACCTCTGCAGACGCCCCCCCCTCCCCCACTCCCCTCCAACCCCCTCAGTTTGGCATACATGCATTTGGAGGATGAGGTAGAGCCTATAAGCCATTCCAGTAGGCTGGAAGGCTGTGTTGAGTATTTGACAGCAAGGGACCGGAAGATTTGATAGGTAATGTAAATCATGGAATATGCCTCAGTGGAGAGGGGGGAGGTAGGGAGTGTGGGGGGGGGTTGGAGCGGAGCGGAGCGATTCTATCAGGAACCAAATCCTCCAAATGCAGCTTTGAATAAGAATGAAACAGATAAAGCTTGGAGGAGCCATCATAGGAACTGTAATATTAGACAAACAGGAGATTTGCAATACAGTTTTCGGAAATATCACAAGACATTATCAGTGCCTACCGGCTAATCTCATGCTTTTTTTGCCTGAATTTAGAGGACAGTGCAGTTGCTTTTTCCTCTACTTCAGCTAACATGGCGTCTGTGCAGCGTGTGGGTGGAGTGTCGGGGCAGTGTCGGTGACTACAGGTCTTATCGGTTTTGAGAGCGGGGTTAGAGAGGGGAGGCGGTGTTTACGGACGCTGGAATCTACCGCTCAACTTTCTGCAGCTGTCAGGAGGTAAATCCCATGAAATATCTGTGGAGAGCTGCCCACTCGATAAACCATTTGTCATTCTCTCTCAACTTTTTTCTCGCTTACAGCCAACGCAGATTTCTAAAAGGCCTCACACTTCAAGGTGCTGTATATTCGAAGGACTACTATTTCAGCCCGCTCTCATTCCAGGGCGTCAAATACCGAGGCTTTGTCACGGCCATCAGCGTTCAATACCGCCGCACAAGGCACCCTTTAGTGCCGCTATGAAATGCAACGGGCTTTCCATTAAACCTTGCAGTAGACAGAACGTTTTTGGCATCATTGGGCAACAATTCCATAATAACCTTTCAGCATATTGTAGTTCAAGTGTTCTGAGAGAAAACTAGACTTCTGCTCCTCCTCATGGCTCTGTTGTCAGGCTTTAAAAAGTCTAGACCATGACGGGTGACTTTGACCAATCACAGGTCATTTTTTATTTTTATGTCATATTTCCTCAACTGATCTCAACATGGCTGCTGGGTCACAAACTTGACAGCTAAACAGTACACTAAAAGATGATTCTGAACATTTGAGGAGAGAAATAGGCATTGCAGTAACAGAATATTGATTCATATTTAATCAGCGCTGCCTAGTTTGACCGTTTGATCGGAGTTTGTGAGTGACTGACAGCCGGCTCTCAGACACGGCAGCTAGACGGCAGACTCCAGCTCGTCACTGATTGGTTGTTTTTGCTCCGGTCTGTGAAATCTTGCAGATGCCATTAGGAGCACCGGAGGACACAGAGGCGCATGATTTTTTTCAGATTACCTGTCTCATGCACTACTGTCAGGATGTTTGCTCCATTTCTACCGACTGCAGCTTTAACTTTAATGTAAACCCATTCGCGGTAACAATAAATGCTCCTAAAGTGCGCCGGGAGTGTGGTGACGTAGTTTAATAAGCGAGGAGACAAACACCGGGCAGGCGGGAGGGGAAGTTGATGTGTCCAACAAACACAAGGCTTTCATCCAGCAGACCGCTGTTCGTGTCCCATGCGTCACGTTACAATCAGCCGTTCGTTCGCGTCCCGTGTTCACAACGTCCAGTGTCATTTTCACTGTACAAACGTAGTAGTTTTAAACCCAACCATGTAGTTCGCTCCTAAACCTAACTAATTGGTTTGACGCCAAGTGGCGTGACAAAGCGGCAGTATTTGACAAGTTGGCATGAGAACTTGTTGACTATTTGTATCACAGCAACTGGCACCAGAATAGGAAAAAAAACAACAGCTTTAATTAACCAATTCAACCGAGCTCGTCATTATGTTGACCTGATTATTTATTTTTTTCATCCAAACAAACAATCACTTTTGAGTCAATGTAATGAGCATTGTGGTAGAATGAGTCATTCCGGATCTGTTATATTAATTAAATAGCGATAATAAAAGGGAAGACCAAATGCGCAGCAGTAGGAGGGCGCATCAGTATTCAGCTGCTCTCCAACAGAGGGGGTGAGCGGGAGGGGTGGGAGGGGAGAGGAGCTCCTATCACTCCCCTCCGCTAATTAAAACTAACGGCTCCAGGTGCTGCACGGCGCCGGGCAGAGGAACGGCCGGGCGGCGTGTTTGTGTTGGTGGTTCGCCTTCATTACCGGCTCCATCCATTCTCCTTAGGAGCCCACCACAGTATCGACTCGGATCCCGACACACACAATGTGCAGCGCAGGAAAAAAAAAAAGGGGGTGATCTAAATGCAAATGGTGCGGTGTGATGCATTACACAGGGTGTGAGGAGAAGTGATATGGGCAGCGGGAAGAAGAGCCTTTTCTTTTAGCGAAGGTGGTGGAATCTCAATGATGGCCGCTGGTCAATAGTATCAGGCTTCTAAATGTTCTCCAAAAGCTTGGGAATGGGGGAGGCTGTTTCTCCGCAACTATGGAGTCGATTAACATGTTCTCTCTTCTCGGCCTTTGAGCAAGATCAATCGAGGGCGGGAAGAGAGTGAGAGAGCAACTGTGTCTATTCCCATCCCTGTCTTTTTAAATCACACCAGGTCTCCAGAGCCCTCGGGTCATCCCGGCATTCCTCTAACACACACACACACACACACACACACACACACACACACACACACACACACACACGCACACACACACACACACACACACATTGTGGAGTGTGGCTCTAGCCTAAGGCAGCACTGCACAGATCCATAATTATGACAAATAGTTACCTTCATGACACTGCCGGCAATATCACAAGTGTAAAATACAGCTGAATTTAATCCTGGAAAATGGATTTGACTAAAAGGTAGTTTGAGGCAGATGATGGTGTTTTAGTTCAAGCTGAATCCCCCCCCCACTGACGGCACGTATCACATCCAGCTCACATTTAAAAAAATTACTAGATTAAAAGATTTAAATTAACTGTACGATGATCTTACTGAAATTGCATCACAGTCTGTCTGATATAGATAGAGAGATTATATGTTTCATGGAGATTCTGCCATCAAAGTATTGAGCGTTTCTAACATCAAAGTGTTTCAGTGATCAGTGTAGACACTAGGGGTTGTAACGGTACGAGGTTTTCACCGTACGTTAACCATCTCAGAAAATATCACGCTTTCACGGTGTACGGTAATACAATATTATTATTATTAGTAGTAGTAGTAGTAGTAGTAGTAGTAGTAGTAGTGGTAGTAGTAGTAGTAGCAGTAGTAGTAGTAGTAGTAGTAGTAGTAGTAGTAGTAGTAGTAGTGGTGGTAGTATCAGATACAATGACCCTTAAAGCTGCAGTGGGTAGAAATGGAGCATATATGATTTAAAAAAAGTTATTTTTATAAAACGGTCCCTGTATCCTGACAGTAGTGCATGAGACAGGTAACCTGAAAAAAATCATATGCCTTTGTGTCCTCCGGTGTCCTCCGGTTTCCTCCGGTGTCCTCTGGTGCTCCTAACGGCATCAGCAAGATTTCACAGACCGGAGGAAAACAACCAATCAGAGCTGATCTGGAGTCTGCCGTCTAGCTGCCATCTTTGAGAGCCAGCTGTCAATCCCTCGCAAACTCCGACCAAACGGTCAAACTAGGCAGCGCTGATCAAATATGAATCAATATTCTGTTACTGTAATGCCTATTTCTCTCCTCAGATGTTTTCAGAATCATCTTGTAGTGTAGTGTTTAGCTGTAAAATGAGAAAGTTTGTGACCCGGTAGCCATGTTGAGAACAGTTGAGGAAATACCAAGCACCGCCCACCAGCCGGAGCACAGCCAATAGGAACGCTCTCTCTCTGAAATGACCTGTGATTGGTCAAAGTCTTCCATCCCGGGCTAGATTTTTTTAAAGCCTGAAAACAGAGCCATGAGGAGGAGCAGAAGTCTAGTTATCTCTCAGAACACTTGAATTACAATATGCTGAAAGGTTATTATGGAATTTTTGCCCAATGATGCCAAAAACGTTCTGCCTACTGAAGCTTTAAATGAATGAGAACAGAATTATAAACCTGATAAAAAAAAAAAAATTAGCATGCAACTACAATATGTTATATAACTAAAGCATGTCAGTTTACATGTTAGCAGCACTAAAGCGTGTAATTAACTACTAAATGAAAAATATCATCAGCTGTGAGCTTTGATTATTAACAGTTAACATATATGCTACTGTAGGTGCGCAACAGAGCAGCCAGGCTGCTCCTGTCTGTACCTTTAACTCACACTCACTTATGTCCGTTTTTTTCAATACCTTAAATAAGCAAATGTACACGATATGATAACGGTCATGTTCCATATACCACGGTATGCCTTGATAGCGTTACAACCCTAGTAAACACACAGCTTTCTTGGGAATGATTCACTTTTTAATAACAAACAAAAACCTAAATCATGTAAGTTTTTAAAATGTAATACAAGAGTTGTGAACGGCTACAAATCATCACCAGTACATCAAACATACTCCCTATTTCCCTTCATCAGTCTCCACTTTGTTGCTGCATCCCATTTACGGGGCTGGATGGCGGCGCCTCCATCCTAAATGAGACGGTCTATCTTCACAGACGCTAAAAAAGCATATCCCTGTAAACTTGTAACGACTCGTTTTTCTGGTGCTGTTTGCTGCAAAACAGCAATATTTGGTTTATCTGTAAAGCAACAACATATGCAGGCTGCTGAGAAGGAGAAAAAAGAGCTAATGGCTGGTTTCCATTACTGCAGTGGCTTTTTCATTGGTCGATGTAATGTGATGTATTTGTTGGTGACCTCCAGGTCTGAACTGAAAAGTGAAGCCGATGCTGAAGTGCCTTAAATGTGCATTCTTTCTAACAGCCAGCAGGGGGCGACTCCTCTGGTTGCTAAAAGAAGTCAGATTGAATAGAAGTCTATGAGAAAATGAGCCTACTTCTCTCTTGATTTATTACCTCAGTAAACATTGTAAACATGAGTTTATGGTCTCAATCGCTAGTTTCAAGTCTTCTTCAATACAGCATGATGTTCATTTAGTAAATTATGGTCCCATTTAGAGTCAGATAGACCATAAAGCAGGGGATGCTTTAGGACATGGCGTTGTCCGGTCTGGGAGTGGACCGCATTTTCATCTTACAATTTAACTCCTCTTCACAGGGTGTTTTTAGTTCATGAAAGTTAATTGTAACATTTTGGCCAACTAAAAATGTCTTATTTAGTGTTCGGTTGTACTTAGCTCCACCCTCTCGTGTCACTTCTGGTTACAAGAAACCAAGATGCCGAACTTGAGGCTTCAAAACCATAGTCCACAAACCACGTCACGGTGACTACGTCCACTTCTTATATACAGTCCATGCTGGTGCCCAACTGGAAGCTAGTAAAGCGAGAAACGTTATCGTCTCCAACCAAAACTCCGGTGTCTCCCCTGTTCCCTCCGGCCGCGGTCGGGAGGCTGAGGCAGGAAAAGCCAACACTAGGATCAGCATTGACTCATGGAGAGACCTTCGTCTGGTCAGCTAACATTACTGCCAAGCAGCTGAAATATAGAGTGATATTGTGCTTTTAGCTGACGTGTGTCGCCTCACTGTTTTGAGTGATGCTGGTTCATGTCTATTTAGAGCGAGCACAAGCGCGAGCAACAGGACGCTGACTTTCGTTGACTTAACGGCCACAGGTGTCGCTGTTAACAAGGAATTCTGATTCTTACAAACAGTCCCTTTAACTTAAGAAGTTGGTGAAGACTGCCTGAATGAACCATGAAACAACTGACTGGTGCACAATGATTTGGACACACCTGTTATGTTCCTCCAAATTAAGGCGAAAGAAGGCTGCATTTCTTGGGTAGGATTTTTGTGCGCCATCCTTTGGGTTGGGACAAAACTGTTGAGAGCCAGAGGGGAGATTACCTAGCACAGCAGCTGGATTCTCGCAATATCACAAGATCACACGAAAATCCATCTCGTCAGGCTTCAAGTAATGCATTTGTGAGGTTCGAGGGGAGAGGATGCGCATCCAAAAATGTTTTACAGGTGTCAGATCACCAACTCCGACTGAAACTAGAAGCTAGACAAAAGAACCGCTGCACTATTTGTGGCCAATACATTTAATAAAACAACTTTATGATCTCATTGGCCTTTTTCCCAGAAGACATTTCACCATGTGACAGTAGAAAAAAAGCATACGGTGTAAATAATGAAATCATCGATGGCTTGATTCCTCGAGACCTTTCTCTCAGCACACATTTCTACTTGTCATAGCATGACAAGCTCAGGTGAAACAAATGTCTTTAACTATGGCTCACTTCCATTAAGTGTCCCAGCAAGCCGTGATAGCGTGACAGTGAGCCGGCATGCACAATAGCAGGACCTCACCCCAGTGGAATGCAGCCATCACAAATGTTATTAAATACACCTGTGCTTTTTCTGCTAAAAAAAAAAAAGGCCTATTGTCAGGAACGCATCACAGAGCAGAGCTGGAAATAAATACTGCAAACACCAACACACTCATTACTCTCTCAGGTGGTTGCAATCTGCATAATTAAAATGAATCTGCAGACTAAACCAACAGGCCTTTTTCACAAAAGACATTTTAACTTGTCACAGTAGGAGAAGCACAGGTGTAAATAATAAAATTAATGATGGTTGAATTCCATTCAGCTGCTTTGATTTCAGGGTCGTGCATGCTGGCTCACTTACTACGTTCACATGCACAACATATTCAGTTTTTTGCCTTTATTCCGAAAAGACAATGAGTGTGTTCCAATCCGCGTACTTCTGTACTTACACTTACTACTTTGAGTGCATAAGTGCGTTCACACTGGGAAGTACGGCAAAATGCAGTGCACTCAAAGTACCCGGATGTTGTACTCAAAACGGTCAGATCGTTGAGTGTGGAAGTTGGACACTTTCCACACTCAAATGCCTCCATCTTGGCTACGTAGCGGAAGGGGCGGAGCCACGACCACTATTCAAACATACGTAGATAACAGAATAAAACAATACAATACTTAAACATACCGGTGCATTTTCAGCCAACAGGACGACACATCGTAGACGTAGGCGACGACGTTGGAAACGTAATTTCCACTCTGCTTTCATTTTTTTTCAGAAGACATTTTGGCGGGTAGCGAGCCGCGGTCAAATGTTGCGATCGTCATTTCCGGTCAGTGCGCCGCAGCGTATTCGATTTGAGACGACCCTACCCCGCTGAAATTTACGCACTACTCAAGTGAGTACAGAGTGCACAAAGTGCACTACATTGAAGTGTACTTCTGGAAGTACGTGGATTGGAACACACTCCATATTCCTGCCAAGCTGTTTACATTGACGACGTGCAACGCCGTGTTGTGTTTTCGTCATGAAACACGCTCCGATGTCAGTTCCGTGTGAATACCAACACAAACATTTACTTGTAAACTGCTCAAACTAAGAGACACATTTAATTTATTCTACTTTATTGTCATACAGACGTCAACAACATAAAGTACATAGACTTCATTACCAAGGTCGGAATTGAAATAAACAAAGGAATATATGATAAATATTGAGTTAATTGTTGGAGTTATGGAGAAGGTGTAGGACCATGTACTTCTTCCAACTTCTTTTCGGACATGTAATATTTATTTATGTTGATTATTTGTTAATTGATTGTTTACTGTTCATTTTATTTGTTATTCTTGTTTTGTTTTTTACTGAGGTATTTGTTACATGTTCCAAATAAATAATTAATTAAAAATAAAGTGAAACGAAATGGTTGTTACTGTCCACTAATATTAAACATGAATCCCAATTAGTGTATGAAAATAATATGCAAGAGAAGCATATCGTTTGTTATTATGAACGGCTGAATGGTGCGTCGCTTTAAATGCTGCGGCCGCAAGGAATTGTGGGATGTTATTCTCTCTTTTCCTTTGGTAAAGGATGCTCCAGTGTATCCTCTGCTAAAGGAGATAATAAAGGAAGCATTGAAGCTCCTTTCCTCAGCATTTGGAGAATTCGAACAGCTCTTATTTTGGCTGCTACTGAGATACTTCCGGGTCATTTCACTCTGTTAGGAACCTTCCTAAGCAAAAAGGACTATTCGGCCGCAGCCATGCCCTACCTGTCCACCAGACACCCTCAGTGAGTTCCACCTGACACCTGACAGCCTTTGTGATTGGCCACCTGCCTGCCCAGCTGTTTCTCATTTGCTCATTACCTCCCCTCCAGTATATAGGGAAGGAAGAAGGTTGTTCCACGTCATTTAGTTGTGTGTTGGTTGACATGTCTGCCTGTTGATCTTTCCACTGTTTGTTAATTGTACTTGCCGGCTGTAAGCCTGATCTTACTCCAGGCAAAATGCCTCTGAAACCTTTGACTGCACCTAGAAGTGGCCTCTTCAGCACTTCCACATAAAATTCCACACACGCATTATTACACTCGATGAGGTAACTTTAATTTGAATGAAATCCAATAAACAAACTTGCCTGAAGTGGAACCGCTAAGCTATCAAGGATGAGACAACACAAGGATCATTGTGCCTGTTATGCCCATGGCATTCAGTCTTTTTCTTGTGTCATTAAAATGTCTTATTGGAGTTGTGTTAGCACTCAACGATGTTGGGTTTTCTTTCTGATGGCTCTTTTTCTTTCTCCTCTCGAGCATTTGACCATTACGGGCATTTTAAAAGCCATGTGCTGGTTTTATTAAGTTTATTGGATGAGCTTGGACTGAGCTCTTGCTTCTCTGGCCTGTTGTTGAGTACTGAGAAGTAGCCCCATGATGTGCAGCTGTCTAGCTTTGGCAGCCACTCGATTTCTAGAATAACTTGAGGTTTGGGTCGAAAAACCTCTCGAGGAGGGCACAGTTCTGGATTAAAATAACCAGTGCATGGTGCCAGGTTTTCATTTTACCCTTTAAGTCCTTTTTTTTTCATTTCACCAGACACTTAAATGAAAGGGCATTTTAAAAGCATTTTTTTTTTTACTTGATGTATTTCCAATAGAAACTGGGAATTTGTCTGCCCATATAATAGGGTTATTCTTTTCTGAATTGGATCCTCATTTGATGTAATAGGCTAATCTGCATTGTTTTTTATATATGAGAACAACCCATTTTACTACTCATGTGCCAGTTGATTAAACTAATAGTGATTAAAGCTTTTCAACCAGTGGGCAACCTCCGGGTCTGAGAAGTGAAGCCAACGCTGAAGTGCCTTAAACTTGCATTCTCTCTAACAGCCAGCAGGGGGCGACTCCTCTGGTTGCAAAAAGAAGTCTGATTGTATAGAAGTCTATGAGAAAATGAGCCTACTTCTCTCTTGATTTATTACCTCAGTAAACATTGTAAACATGAGTTTATGGTCTCAACCGCTAGTTTCAAGTCTTCTTCAATACAGCATGATGTTCATTTAGTAAATTATGGTCCCATTTAGAGTCAGATAGACCATAAAGCAGGGGATGCTTTAGGGCGGGGCTACCTTGTGATTGACAGGTCGCTACCACGGCGTTGTCCGGTCTAGGAGTTGTCCGTGTTTTCGTCTTACAACTTTAACTCTTTCACGGTGTGTTTTCACTTCATGGGAGTTAATTGTAACATTTCCGGTCACCTAAAAATATCTTATTCAGTGTTCGGTTGTACTCAGCTCCACCCTCTCGTATCAACCAAGATGGCGACCGTATGGCGTTTAATTAGTATCAAAACCCACCCGCGCACAAAACAGTATCCGCGAGCGGAAAAGCACAAGATACAACATTGTTATATTTGGAGGAGTGGATGGTCACGTGTTCTGTGCTCTATGATTGGACAACGGTGTCACGTGTTCATGAATTATTCATGTTCTGCCTTCGCCGTCAGAGACTGTAGGTGTTGAAAGTGACCAATCAAAGGAGCGGACACATCAGCCACTGTCTATTCCATCCCCGCCTCCAAAGTCTCAAAAGTCAACTTGATGGGGAAGCAAGTTGAGCAGTTGCGAGCCCGTAGAGAGGGTTGAGCGAGCGCTCATCACAGCCCCGCACTCGCGCCACTGCATTTGTGCACGCGGAGCAGAAATGCTCCTTTGCGATGATGCTTTTCCGCTCGCGAATACTGTTCTGTGCGCACGCGGGTTTTGAAACTTATTAAACGCCATACAACGGCCAAAATGCCAAACTCAAGGTTTAAAAATGATCCACAAACCAATGGGTGACGTCACGGCGACTTCGTCCACTTCTTATATACAGTCTATGTTTTCAACATGTATTAAACAGGTAGAGCTTTTCTGATAAACATCATCTGGCTGCATGATGTGATGTAGTCTGCAGTATATTTACACCACAGTGATGACCATTTCTCAGCTAAATAAAACATTTAACCGTTCCTATTAATACGGACGCTCACAAAACAGATTGAAAAACAAATAATCCAGCCAAAATGTGAAAACAAAATGTTGTTTCACATGAATCCATCATGTGAGGAGAGTGACAAATGGCTGTTGTTAGATGATGATAAATGTTGAAGGATGTCAGTTGCAATTTTACTCTGGAGTGTGCATGACGAAGCACTGAAGACATGGCGATTTAAAAAAATGATCACCCATCATAAGGCCTTGCTCATCATGAAAATTGTGAATTGTCAAAACTCTCTCAATGTGCGTGCGTGCGTGTGTGTCCGTGCTCAGTTGCGAGCCAACAGGAGACATTGTGGAGGTCCACTGCTGCATTAAATCCTGCTAAAACTCTCTGGTGAATTTACTTTAATTGTAGCCGAGAGGGGACCTGCAGGTGTGTGAGCGTTAGAGTTCAAACTCAGCGCTGCCTCTACAGGCTGGAGGAGGGATTTTAACGACGCACCAACACCGGTTGTTTTTACATACGCCTCCATTGTGTGGATGGTTTGCAGCCTCAGGCGGGCCTGTCGGACTACAGGGGGGCTACTAACAGGCTATATACGGCATACTTCTTATTAAACA
>CAKALU010064659.1:0-16779 GCA_916700995.1 Hozukius guyotensis | reverse complement strand
TCCCCTTTACAGACATGCCCACTTTATGATAATCACATGCAGTTTGGGGGCAAGTCATAGTCAAGTCAGCACACTGACACACTGACAGCTGTTGTTGCCTGTTGGGCTGCAGTTTGCCATGTTATGATTTGAGCATATTGTTTTATGCTAAATGCAGTACCTGTGAGGGTTTCTGGACAATATGTGTCATTGTTTTGTGTTGTTAATTGATTTCCAATGATAAATATATACATACATATGCATAAAGAGTATTAAATACTTGCCTAATCTCCCTTTAAGGCACATTTTGAACAGATAAAAAAATGTGTGATTAATTTGAGATGAATCGCGATTAAGTATGGACAATCATGCGATTAAACGCCATTAAATATTTTAATCCATTGACAGCACTATAGCTGTATTCCTCCCTGTTTGTTTGCACCTAATGGAAGACACAAAGCCAAGTCCAGTTATCCAACCTAATACATAGTCACCTGGTGTTGTGCTGACCTTTTTCCATCATTACTTCCCCTTTTCTTCCACAACTGTGTGCTGGAGTATTAACAATGATCAAAAGGTTTAGGTGCCAAGAAAGCACACGGAACCATGACCACAAATTGCTCATCTGCAGTAGATGCTATAGCTCAGGTGAATGTGCCCACACTGATTCAGATTTTACAGGAAGTACAAGCAGACTGGGATTGTCTACTAGCTGTATGATCATATATGCTTTTGTGTTAATCATTAGTTCAACAAAGGTACTAGGGGTGTAAGAAATGATAGATACACATGAGTATCACTATATTGTGTATTGATTCTCCAAAACACTGTATACATTTTTAATTAACCACTATTCGATCTTTTGGAGGTTGCAGCGGGCTCAGATTTAAAGCTAGAGTGAAGATATTGGTATCATATGAAACTAAAGAACCTAAGGAATCCATTGCTACCAACCATGTCATACTAGCTTGTAGCGAATAAGGTTAAATAACGCTCCAAGTTACACTAAATTTAGGTGAGGAAAAACTGGCATGGCCATTTTTAAAGGGGTCCCTTGACCTCTGACCTCAAGATATGTCAATATATATCGCGTTGCTTACAGTATTGTAAAATATCACGATACATCATGATACGTATCGTATCGCCACATTCTTGCCAATACACAGCCCTAGAAGGTACTAGTTTGAAAGCTCCAAATCACACAAAACACTATGTGTCATGTCTTACTGTATATATGTATTATAGTACTCAGTATGGAATGTACTGAGCTGTGCAACTCCAATATCACACAGCCTGAAAAGTCCGGATGTCTGACCTTGACTCAAAGCAGGATTTGGCTTCAAGGCCCAAACAGCTGATGATGCAAGACATAACTTAGAGTAAGCTTGATCATCCCTTTAGCAGAGTTTATCTTTGCTCAGTCCCATATCCCCGCGTCAATAATGTTGACTCATCGACCACCCCGTCCTCTGTTGTCGATAAAGCACACTGTAGCCTTTTTAGCTTCTGCTTTGGCTCCGTAAAGAAGAAAACAAAGCGAATGACCCCCAAGGACTGATCCGATGCTGATGATAAAGCCCAATTCACAGGGCTCAACGTTGTGTGTTTTCTTGTGGCGGTTTTTTCTTCTAAAACCCACAAAAATGGCGTTGGCATTTACCCGGAAGGATAAGATTTGAAGGTGGGGATTAACAAGGCGATGATTTGTAGGTGGAAGGACCGAGACTGCTGGCTGAGGTAAAGAAAGAGAAATGACTTGGGCGCTCCTGCCCTTTAAAATGATTCTTTTTCTCTGGCGATTCTAGCTTTGCTCTTTCCTAACATTGCTCTCCATCTTATCGATCGGCGAATCAGCTGCCTAATAGACAGGTAGTGCTCAACGCCGAGCGGGGAAAAGCCTTGAGGTGAGAGAGTCACGGAAACGGTCCAGAATATTGAAATGGACAATTAAAGCAGTCCTTCTTGGAGAGGACAGCCAGAGAGTGACACAGGGAGTGAGGGAGGAAGGCGAAAGATTATTGTCTCCCCGAGACCGAGGGGCACACGAAATAATTCACCTGGAAATCAATTTTCATCACGTCTACTACAGACCATCGATGGACCGAGGAAGAAAGGGAACGAGAGAGACGGACCACGAGAGACTCTCATTTCCCCTTTTTATCCCTGTTGTATTTTTCTTCCCTCTTTCACTGCCCAAACCATTTCCACAGCAGAGTGCACTGGCCACAAAAGGACATCTGCAGTCGATCATGATAAACAGTCCGCTTCGCTCCCATTTGTTTCCCCTAAAAAACCACGGAGACGCATGAGTAAAAGCTACAGCTGCTGCGTCTCCACGGGATGCTTTCTGCATTAAATCATGACGCAAGGAATTAAAACTCGTGAAGGCAAACATTGGTGTAGACATATTTGGAGTGCAGCTGCTGATTCATTCATGTCTTTAAAGACATGCATTTCATTAGACAAATTGCAAAAGGAGGCTGTAACGGAGAAGATCGTCTTATACCAACACTGGATTTTCCCCAGAGATTATTCTTGTTAGGAGGCAAAAGCCTTGGATGAGGCATTTAGGCCTTCATTTAACTATGGAAATCTCCTCAGAAACCCAAACTAATGAGACTCAAAAACTATTCAAAAATTCTAGCTGTTGGCGACGAGGAGACATCTAATGCCAGAAGTGGGAAATGCTGTTTTTTCTTTCTCTCCAAAATAAAAGCTACCCTCCTTTAGTAAAAGAAGTGGAGTGGTTGATTGAAGGGAGAGCGTATAAAGAGCATCAGGTCTGCTACTTGTTTAAAACCTAAAGAGCTCCTCTTATTCTAACAAGAGCGCAGCCCACCAGCCCTCATTCTCCATCCAAACCACCAATCTCTCTAGTTTTCCCCTGCCGCGTCCTCATTATCAGCCAAGGAAAACAGAGCTGATGTGCCGGAGTGTGTGTACGTGTGGAGAGGGAAAGTGCTGGATGGGAGGATATGGAGCAGAGGAAGGAGCGGTGATGGGTGTGACTGAAGGAGGAGGGGGGGGCTGTCAGCCTTTGTAGGTCAGCGTAAATGTTTAATGCTTTATGCTGATGAGCTGACGCTCTATCTGGTTCTCGGAAAAAGATGCACTCTGAGAGCTCTGACGATCCGAGCCGCCTTTCACACAAACACCATTCCCAGCGTGCAGGCGTAAGCCGCCCGCTCCTGAGCCCCCTGCTTATATTCTCGGCGACCTCTCGGCACGCCAATTAAGCAGGTGTGTGACAAGACGGCCAAAAGTGCCAATTAAGCCAATCTACCTCTGCTACATGTCCTCTTACACCCGCCTCCCCTTCGGTTTCCCAGCAGCAACTCCCACCTTCTTCTCCCCACTGGCCCTTAATGGATTTCCATGCCACTATCTCTCTACCATTTATTTACCCCAGTAACATCGCCATAGTGAGTCCAAATAATGTAACTTTAATAGGCCCACTTTAACAGCCAGTCCAAAAGCAGGGGTAGACGTCTCTGCTTTGAGAACACATAATTATTTAGCCCGGGGTACGCATCATAATTGAAAGGGTGTGATAACAACGTTGCCTTGTTACACGCACTACATTAAGAAACCGGGAGATGGATTAGTGTTACACGACAGGGAGGAAGAAACTCAATTCAGTTTGCAAAGGAGCCCCATAATGGCCTGTTTATCTTATCAATTAGGGAGCCATAATCTTTTTTGAGATGAGAAATGTGTCTTGCCACAGGGCACAATCACCTCGTAAATAAGGTACGTCCTAAATCCCAAAACCAATTTCTTCAATTTGCCATACAATGGATTATAGCTTAATTTTAGTGATAATGGGAGTAGACACTTGAGGAAATTAAATTGGAGGACTTGAAATTTCATGAGTCATTTCCAAATGACCCCTAAGGATGGCAGAGAATCAGGTGGAGGAATTATTCAAACAACCCACAGTTGTCTCAAAGACAAATACTGTTTCATATTGGGAAATAGAGTGAAAGCCAAAGGGCACCGTTTGCCTTTTTTTTTTTCCCGTTTTGATCAACAATCATTTCAAACACTGGTGCAGTTCTGGACGCATTACTTTCAACACGTAGTCATTAAGGATTCAGTGGAAGCCTGGCCGTTAATGGCTTTTAGATGCTGCCTCCCACACCCTACTTGATGGGGCATGCTTTCCATTAAAGTGAAAGTATTTTGGACGCTTACAGTTCGATCATAAAGCCCCACATGTTGCGTTGTTATCTCCCCGGCTCTGTCGCAAACAAGCCTTTCCTCGCTGCTGCGGCGTGGGGCGACATCGCTGCGTGAAAGCAAACGTGTCAAAATCAAAATTCATCACTGTCAATGGCGGTAATTGGTGCTGAAAAAGAGGAGAAAAGGACGCTCTGTGCTACAGGGGTGATTAGAGGCATCACGCAAGCGAGCATACACAGTCTGTTACTTGGGGGCATCTTCTTTTTCTCGCTTAGGTTTTAAAAGTCGCCATATCTTATTGTTTAGATGTCAAAGAAGATCCATTACATCTCCTGTTAACACGAGCGTTGGACCATGTTTTGGGTGCTGAATGGCGTTTGTGGAGGTTTAGCAGCACGGCAAGGCCTCCAGCCCGACGAGACAAAACTGGGTCTTCTACACTGGGTGTGGCCTGGATTCACACAAAGCCCCCAGTGGGTCAGCGCCTAAGGAAAGAGTCTGTGTTTGGATGGATGAATGGAAGGGTGTATTGAGGACAGCATAGTGGATCCAGGGTCAGTGGTAGCAATGGGGAGCTGAAGGAACGACAGTGAAGTAAAGCAGATGGATATATGGGGGAAGGGGAAACATTTTGATATCTGGGTTATTGCTATGAAAAAAAAATCTCAGAATCTATTTCAGAATATGCTGGCAGACACGTGACGCCAAAATGAGGCCAAAAGAAGCATGTACAACCTATATCACTGGATCATCAGCCGATCGGTATCGCCATATACTGTATATCATAATCAGTAGGGGTGTAACAATACATGTATGTTTTTACAACAATACCATACATATCACTTTCCATGGTTCCGATACCATTCAAGGACGACATTTGGCTCATCTAGAGCGATACCATATGATACGATTCATGTTGAAATCGATACAGCAACTTGTTTTGCCAAAAATTCAATTACTGTGACTGTGAAATAAATTGCTGGATAGCTATTAAACTAGCAAGTAAACACAACGATTAATGGCAAATACATACACCTTTTATTTTAGCCCTAGGTGAGTTTCGGCTTAATTTCTTACTAAAAATGTTGCAGAGGCTTGAGGCTTTTGCAGAGCTACCTTGCGCCGCTGCCGCTGCTGCTGCTGCTGCGGGAATGCTGCTAGAGATACCTGGGCGTTCAGCGTGAGCAATCCCATGGTGTCTCAGTAGGTGCGTGGAAAGACCGGTCGTGTTGCCGTTGTATTTAATCTGGCCTGAGATTGGCGCTGCTGGCGCATGTCATGATGCGTCATACACGGGGAGAGTGAATCGGAGTAACGTTTAACATTTCTTTACTATTAAAGGTGCTAAAATATACATCCATATGACGTTTGTCGTGCTTAAATACAAGGTGCAAATTCTTAGTATCCATACAGTAGATTATTTACCTAGAAAATCGATTTTAGATCGATATACATCCTAGTAGATTAATCGTTACACCCCTAATAATCACATATTTTAAACTCTCAATATTGGCCTCAAAAATCCTGCATCGGTCGGGGTCTATTTCACATTTTCCCCCACTCCGCTGATGACAATCAGCATAGACGTACAGTATATCCAATGATTCCGACTGAGTGCCATTTCCATGTGGAAACCCATTTGCACCCCATGTGGGCTGACAGTAACCCTTTGCCCCCGTAACACCTCTAAGCCCCCCTATCCAAATCCACAGCTGACACCAGCACTTTTAACTCCCATTTTTCTTGAGTGCAGGTCCGTGAATGCAACACCACACATCAGGGGGAAGGCCCGCTAATGGAGACCTCGCCCCTATCTCTCCCATGAGGCCGTCTGTCCTGAGGAGGAAATGGGGGTGACGGGGGGGGGCATTTAGTGAGGGAGGAGGGCGTGTGTTGTGATGGGGACGGGGATGGGGTAAGAATTCTGGGTCAGGGACTCAGGGCTGGCCTCTTAATCTGGAGATGGACAGGGTGGGGTGTGGTGGGGGCAACACACACCAGATGGGACAACCCCCCACCCCCCCACCCCGCTACTTAGCAAGGCACGTGCAAACACACACCCTTATCCCTCCACTGCAGCCCTCTGCATATACAGTAGGTGCGATCATGGGTGAAATAGATTATATTACCATAACCTAGATATTCTAACCCCCCATGACCCACTGGGTTACGATGGAGGCGCTGCCCTTGGCAACACGACCCCGGCAGCGCACCACAACTAAACGTTGAAGCAACTGGCTACTCAGTCACTAGGATGACAAGAGCCGACGCAACAGCAGCTCAAATGACAAATTAAATATGAATGTGCACGAACCACCGCCTTCCTTTCATTGTTTCCCCTCCTCGTTTTCTTCCTTTTAACGATGGCAGTGTATATGATGTGCTCATAATAATTCTGCTTCGACTCCATCTCACCCTCTCATTCCACATTCCTGTCACTTTCAGTTCTGTTTTTCTTTCTGAAGAGCAGATGCAAACCATAAAAAAAACATCATTAAACGAAAATACCTCTGTGACAGCACATTTTGCCTGGTTGTTTTTCATGTAAAAAGTATGTATTTGAATGATAATGTCCTCCGTCTGCTGTGATTCTATTATGTGATGCCCTGATGAGTGTGACCCCAGAGAGGAGCAGGAGGAGGAGGAGGGGGGGCAGATAGAGGGCTGAGCTCAGGTTTGGACTCTCCAGACTCAAGGATTGAGGAGGAGGTGGAGGAGGAGGAGGTGATGAGCTGGTGGAGCCACCTCCCTATACTCAGTGTTGGAGCATTTGCTCCCTCTAGTGTACCTACTTGACGTAGCAGCTTCACAACTGACATGCAGCTTTCTCTCCTTTTTGACACAGAATTAAGAGATCACCTGAAGGTGAAACAAACCTCTGGTGAAATCAGCGCTTCAGATGTTTCATTATTTCAGTCAAAATGAAGGAGGGATTAACTATGTCTCCGTGTTTGATGGTGGTAAAGTACGTGATCCTTTATTGAGCCATGAAAAGAAACATGGGAGTCAGTGTCAGCTACAGAACGGCAATGAGAGATTCAGGGTTATGTATAAGCAGGGATTGAATCTGACTTGTCAAATGAAGCATGATTTAGGACCCAAATTCTTCTTCTTTCTCTTTTTTTTTTTGCCATTCCTGCTTTGTTAAAGAGAGACACACAGAAAAGACAGGGATGACATGCAGCAAAGAGCCCATAGGCCGGACTCAAACCGACGCCGCTGCCTTTATGCGGATGTCCAATCAGTGCTGATGGTAAATGTAGTCCACTGAAGAAATAAATTCCCCAAAGCGTGCTGTATTGACCGAAAAAAAGCTGATATCTCCTGCTGCGGAGCCTTGCTGGCTGTGACTATACATGTGCACGTATGTAGCGAGTTCGCTATGTCTGATAGATAAACAAAATAATCTCACAAAAAGTCAATGAAGGAATATTCTTACACCTAAACAGATAAATACAGTATGCACTCTACCCAGTGAGCTACCGGGGCGCTCCTTGTAACCACAATTCTTATTGCATCTCTGCAAGAAAGAGAGATGATGAACACATGGATAGGGGGGGTGAGGAAAAGTGCTCCCTCAGAACATTAAAAGAGAAAAGACAGAAAAAAGCAACAAGAGAGACCCAGACAAGAACAACCGAAATGTGGGAAAGCTGCAAGAGCAGATTGGCAGAGTGCAATAAACAATAGATGGTTTATGTAGTGCTAGTATGGAGAGAGAGAGAGCTAGACACTTGCCGTTTAGCCCGTGCAAATCAAACAAACGGAATAATGAAAAGCTGACTTGAACTACCAATGAACTGCTCTTGTGACTTACAGCAAAAAAACAGAAACACTGTGAATTCCCTTTGGAATATAAAAATAAAGCCACACAGTGAACAACAAGCGCACTGCTGCACAACATGAGACACCAAACTCCACTTACACTTATCTATTTCTTTTTTTTCTGATTACAGTAACACAGATGTTACAGTAACAGGTGAGGTAGCAGTGAGTCAAAGGAGCAGACACTTCCTCTGTGTGCAGCAGGCAGCCATGAGATGGCAGCAGATGCAAAGAGTAGCCCAGTTCTGTCCATTCACACTGTCAGTGTCAGCAATAAGAACTACGGTAAAACCCTCCACAGGTGTGTGTGTGTGTGTGTGTGTGTGTGTGTGTGTGGGTGTGTGTGTGTGTGTGTGTGTGTGTGTTTAATCACTCCAGAGACATCCATCTTATTCCCTACATCAGCAAGAATGATGAAGGAATACATAAACCTATATGACGTTCATTAACTGAGTGCAGCTGGCAACATACTGGATGTAAACTACATCCATGACATTTTCAGGAAACTGTCAATATTACAATCTATATTCCCTCATATATTGTGGGGGTGATCACTATTATAGATTTACACCATGCATCAAGATTAAGGCTGTCAAAGTTAACAAGATAATAGAGTTTGTTTTAAAGCTAGGGAGAAGATACTGGTATCATATGAAACAAGAAAACTTAAGGAATCCATTGGGACCAACCATGAAGCTCCAAACTCTAAATTTTTTGCGAGGAAAAACTGTCATGGACATTTTCAAAGGGGTCCCTTGACCTCTGACCTCAAGATATGTGAATGTAAATGGGCTCTATGGGTACCCATGAGACTTCCCTTTACAGACATGCCCACTTTATGATAATCACATGTAGTTTGGGTCAAGTCATAGTCAAGTCAGCACACTGACACACTGACAGCTGTTGTTGCCTGTTGGGCTGCAGTTTGCCATGTTATGATTTGAGCATATTTGCAATGCTAAATGCAGTACCTGTGAGGGTTTCTGGACAATATTTGTCATTGTTTTTTGATCTTAATTGATTTCCAATAATATATATATACATACATTTGCATAAAGCAGCATATTTGCCCACTCCCATGTTGATAAGAGTATTAAATACTTGACAAATCTCCCTTTTATGGTACATTTTGAACAGATAAAAAAGTTTGCGAATAATTTGCGATTAATTGTGATTAACTACGGACAAACACACGATTAATCGCAATTAAGTATTTGAATCGATTGACAGCCCTAATCAAGATACATTCAGTGCAGGGTAAATAACTTCTATTGTAGAAATAAAAAATATAGGTGAGTTTAGTGTCCACTACATCTCTGATCTGATCGCAGTGAGCTGTTTCTGAAACCAGCTTTTTATTGTTAACTTGCAGTGGAATTCATATTAATATCAGGGCTGCTTGGAGACTTAATGAAAGTAGCTTTGGACCAGGCATGCACTGATTCCACAGTGGAGTCAAGCTGATAACCAAAGTAAAAACTCACTACAAAATAAGAGGTACTTTCAGGGTAAAAGAGGAACTGCAATGCACCAAAACATTTCACACATATGACTGTGAAACTGAAGTGGACCCATTAAGTACACGCACACTTTCCCATGTGCCTTTGAGCCACTTGGAGCGTCTACCTACCTCTTGTAGGTGTGGCGCTCTGCAGTGCTGTTTTACAGCGTTTACAGCAAGCCGAGGCACAAACCAGGCAGAGGCAATAACACACAATGACGGAATATATCCCAGACTAATTAGCTTTTCCATGACACAAAGTACGAAGTATAGCCGTGGAGATAAGAGTTTGCATACAGGTCAGCAATCAGTGTAGAGAGAGAGGACAGTTGTTGTTAGCAGCAGAGGCTGAGGTGGAGCAGAGAGGATAGTGTTCAGGCCTGCAGGGGGAAAGAGGGGCTTGGATCACTGCATGGACCCTTGGTCATGTTCCAACCAAGTCAATGAAGTTACAGCACTCTTTCTCTCTGTGAGCGTGTGAGAGAGAGACTCCTTCCCAATAAGGAAGAGAGCAACACAACCCTGACATAACAGCCAAGCAGACAGACTCCTGAAGCTGCCAAAAAGAATAATGTGTGCAACTCAATAAGCATGCCTCTGGGCAACAATAATCTTAGTCAGAGCGAAGCACAGCTGTTAATCGGGAGACATTTATATCAAGAGGCACTTGAAGTCCAACTAATTCTCATTAGTACAGAAACAACATGTATATTTTGAAAACTTGAATGGGTTGATAATTCTAAACACAGGGGTCAGCCACCTTTATTATCAAAAGAGCCTTTTTTGGCCTTTTTTGGGGATTTTTGAAATCCATAGCCTACTGTAGCTAGGGAAACTCAAGACTAGAGGATAAGGCGCCAGGCCGTAGCCGTACGTAGGCTATAACGCACATTTTAGTTGACTAAAATCGTCTAACTTTTGGTGTATAGGCTACACATTTTTGCAAATGTGACTCCGGAGCTGCAGGTTGTTGTCTTGGCAACACAAAAGTGGTACAAATCAGCTGTGGCAGCCATAACATGTGCTAAAGATATTAAAAAATACAGCTGAAAATGCAATTATAAAAGCTCAGCGGATACAGCAATTTCATTTTATTTTGTACATGTTTTATAAATAATAGTTTTCAATGATTTAAGGGTGTATACATTTTGAAATTGCAGTCATAGAAATGAAAATCCCTTCTAAAAGCTATCGTCTTTTTTGGTTTGGTTTTGCTGCCACAGATATGAAATATAATTCTGGTCCGTTAAGATTACTTTATATTTTTCCTGGTTTTGCCAGAGTTTAACTCTCTTTGTCAACGGACAAAGAACAAGTTGTATTACGTTTACGGCTGTCAAAGTTAACGGGATAATAACGCGTTAACGCAAATTTGTTTTAACGTCACACATACGTCATACATTTTTTTTTTATAATTTTGCAATTATTCCCAATTAATTATGGACAATCATGCGATTACAAATTTGAATCTATTGACAGCCCTAATTTCGTTATACTTTTCATTGAAGCTAAAATATTTGATGCCTCCTACATTATTTATTTGCAACATTTATGAATCCCTGGCACATTGTCACAGCTCCGTTTCTAGCTGTTAAACTGCTGTGAGAATGGGAGTCGTCAGCCCTGCCTTTCTTCATGGCACTAAACATATGCTGCGGAGAACATTCGCTCTCTATACACAGCTCGCTTTCTTATACACACATGCACATTTGGAAATAAACACTCTTGTGCGCACTCGCGTACGCCTATGGAAATAAACAGTCACACGCTCTTTTTTTGGAAATAAACACTTGCACATACCGGCGTGCAAGAACTGACACGTAAACCTCCAAGGCCCGGACACCTTGACATGGATACAGCACATGTAGAAGATGAAGTTGATATTTACTGACGAGGATAAACACAGAAGGAAAAGGCAAAGGAGACAAAAAGTTGCCCAACAGTTACAGACTTCATGTCTACTCCATGCATCCTGACCATGCATGAGCTTTAAGCATGTTCTATTTAAGAATTATATTTCATTTGCAGGGGTTTCAAATTGTATTCATTGCAGTAAAGATTTTGTTGTCAACTTATGTTGCCACCCACACTATTCTTATCACAATATCCATATCTGTTTGTTGTCTGGGTTTGATTTCCAGACAACATACCTCAAGAATGCAAGGCGTTAGGCAGCCAAATCACAAATCTTGGATTTCTTGGGTGTCTTGGGTGAAATACACCGCCAGGAAAGAATTCTCAAAACAATCTCTGTATTTCCAATAATGAAAGAACTTTGACAAGACGGATACACTAGACTGGAAGTCCACTGATTGATCACCTATCATAAGCGAGCCTCTGCAAGTTCATTTTCATGATCAAACTGAAGACAACGGCTGCATGGAAGGTAGGACATTTTTGTAAAACTCAAAGCACGCTGGGGAAAATCGTCTACAGCAATGTCAAGTATAAGCAATTCATATTTAGGGGGCTCAACACCAGCATGGTCCTTGAAACTGCGGTCTATTTTGTGAGCATGTCAGCTCATTAGCCTCTTATCTGAAGAAGGGCTGATACAGAGGGTCAGGACGGCCCCGACTACAGGGAGGTTTTCTTTTTTTTGTGTGTTGGACTGATAAATGAGGATGTCTCCGATCCAAGGCTGGGCTCCCTGGAAGGGGGCCGGGGGCCTCGCTTTGACCTCAAGGAAAAGAGGCAGAGAGGAAGCCAAACAGGAGAAGGAGTGAAAGGGACATGACAAGGGAGGTGCCGGTGATAAATAGTCGGTGATAACATATGGGGCTGCTGCTGCTTGCCTGGCCCAAAATGGAGAGTCTCAACTTCACTCAAAGAAACATTAGTCTAGAAAAGTCTTGACGAACATGAGAATAAACCCAGCCTAACCTTGATTAACTGTGCATTCAACATATTGCAGATCAACAAGCCAAAGTATCTTTTAAAGTATAACTTCACCCCCAGGTCTGAGCCGAAGTCAACCCACTGCATCATTTTGAAAAATGCTAAAAAATGAAGTGGGCAAGGGGCTGAGAGATGAAACTACTTCCATATGATGAAAGACTCGACGCAGCGTCAACAATATGACAGTAGCTTAGAAAAAAGTGATGTGGGGCACTGAATCTGATGAATTAACTGTTTATCAGACAACAAATGACACAAGAATTCTCACTCCCCACCACTGGGAGACTACTTCTCGCCGGTAGGAGAGCGGACGCCAGCTCCGGAGACGCACCGTCGTGGCTGTAGTGATGGTAAGTGTCCAAAGGGGCGTTTTTTATTGCGAGGGATCGCCTCCCTTCCCAGCATTGGACGCTTGATGGGCTGATACTACTAGACACAAGGCACCTGATTGGACGAATGCTTTCCCTTGTGGGCTTTTCAAACCAGAACCAACACGGCGGCTCGTTTGGAAACTTTCTTCTCTTATGTCACGAAAAATATTACACTGAAATGTGTTATGAAAACATTTTATGTGAGAAATAAGCCATGCAGTTGCTGAATCTGTCTTTATTTTGGATTGACAACGGTTAGTTTAAAAGTTTCTAGAGGCGGCGAGTCGCGCCGGACGCCTGTGATTTGCATAAAGTAGCGCAGACCTCAACTTTATGCAAATGAGGAGCGTCCAACTTGACGCCCCCGTCTCTCGAATCGCGCCGCCACGCTACCAGAATACATCGCAAGGCTGCTTATATAGACAATGAATTGGAAGCGTGGAAAGGATGGAGGCCGTGGACATGTACCATAAGTCGAGCCAGCGCAAACCATAGCGCCTCCGTCTCCGGTCTCCTCCCAGCGAATAGTCTTCTAGCGGCGTGGAGGAGGGACCCGGCGCTGTTCCTCTCATTTTCTGTAACCAGTGTAGCATGACAGCATGGTGGAATTAGCTCGCTAACTTAGCCAGCCGCTAAATGAGTCAAATTTAACAACTTGTGCTTCATCCCAGCGTAGGAGAGCACATTGCTATCGCCAAATAATCAGCCATTAACACTGATTCCCCAGATTTGGTAATGTGCTGATGGCTTCATTTCCAGTCCACAGAGAGGAGAGAACTGGCTTGTGCTGTGATTGCAAAGCTACACAGTGGTTACAGAACATGTGAAAATGAGAGACGTTGTGGGGAGAGGCGAGGAGGGGGGTGTCTGATTAGAGTGCGTTAACATTCTTTTTTTACATAAATTTCATGATGTAGGCTAGTCCCAAACGGTCGACTCTATCTCAGAATTGGTCTTGCAAGATTAGGGCTGATTTAAAACAGTAGATGACCTGTTGAGCCACTTTCAAGCACGAAATGCAGATTTTTCTAAATTTGGTAAGAATATTCAATATTCACACCAGCATAGATGTGTTTCATCACAGTTCAGTCTTATCATTTAGTTTATAGCTTAAAGAACACGTTTTTAAGTGTGCAGTTAAACTTGAAGAAATAGAAAACGAACGAGTCATTGAGTCTGATGATCATTAAATGAGCAGCCTGGGTTTTGCAGATATTCCAAACGATACAAAGAACATATATCAAACACTGTCTCGACATCAAGGTCACAGCTGAGAGTCTCCATGTGAGGCTATTCACACTATTCAGAGATCTACTCTATTCCTCAAGTGAGTCTCTCTAACTCTTTCTGTCACATTTGTCATTTTGCTTTCAACCCCTGCAAGTCGATCTCTTTGAATTAAACAACAGCCTTAAAGAGCGGCAAAGAGCTCCAAAATCCTCCAGGGCTCGGTTGAAAGAGGGCAAAAAGAAGAAAGCCCTCCACCGACACGTCAGTTCCTTTTGGCTGTCAGCTGTCAGTCAGGAAACAGTCCGGTGGGCAATACTAGGATAAGATGTGTAGAGGTGGAGGATTTGTGTAGTGGCCACTTATCCACCAGCGAGCAGGATAATACTGAGCATACAGCTTATCATTTAATATGAAGGACACCTACCCTCTTGGGAACAGGAGGCTAAAGAGCCAGAAGCTACGGGCTGGAACCCTCCCCGTCCCGATTACTGCACAGACTGACCTCCCAAATCAGACAGCAGATAATTGCATCCCCCTCGCATTTGAAAGTCACATTAAAGGGCTGATAATGGAGTTCTGGCTCGGAAAAGAAGGGGATCACTGGAGCGGACAAATGGAACAACGGATCCGTCTTTGGCTCGGCAAGGAAATTGGTATCTGCTCGATTCACAGCTGAGCCTACAAAAGATGTCCTCTCCACTGGCGTGCATTGTTAATGGCGCATTGCTTTTGAAAAGGGCCAATACTACCTGTTCCTCGTTGAATGGGGGGTGCTTGAGGAAAATGGCGGTGTGCGGATAATAGGGGTCCGTCGGTGATAAGACCCACGCAGCTCATAGCAGAATGTGCCATTCGTGTGCTGTCACGCACTGCGACGGAGCACTGCGGAGAGTGTCCTGTCTGACAATGCAGATGTGACAACGGTCCAGCAAATGGACAACAAAATATGAAAATACCTCGCCCGACTAACTCCTTATTGTCAAGTCAAAATGAAGAAAAACATATAACATACAAAGGGCAAAGGGATGCATGAGAGATCATAAAAGGTTCACAGCACAAAGACAGAAGCAAGGCGATCCTGTTGTGTCCAAACTAGAGACTAAAGGCCCTGACACACTAACGCCCGGGACACACAGGGAACGTCAGGAGCGCGTGGCGTCTGCGTGGCGTGGTGGCTGCGTGATTCACACGTCGGGTGTTCACACCAGCTGCGTTTCAGCTGCGTGTCTGCTGCGTTTCTGCTGCTGCAGCTGCTGCTGTCAGCCCTTTCTTTCTACATAGAGTTTGCCTTTTAATGGCCATTTCATTTCATTATAAATATCATTTATATTTATTTTAGACCGAGAAAGGTTAAGAAACGTGTGGTAATTTGTAAATAATACTAATAATCCACAATTAAAACTCCGTACTATATTCATTCATGGAGCTCTCAAAGTCACTGCATGTTCTAGAACACTGTCCGGCACATATTTCAGAATAAAAGCCTTGTGTTAACAAATGAAGGAATTCTGTCCACAGAAAAAAACACTTGAGGGCTTTTATTTTGAAATTAAAGAAGGAAGTGTTGATTTAAAAATAACTCTTTTTACTTTTTTTCATCTCCGCAACATATTCTACAGATAGACAACTGTAGTAATCTTGCTGGTATGATGTCAATATACAGTCAATAGATCACCTTCACTGTCCGTGACATATTCTACAGATGTCTAGACATTGAAACTGTAGTAATGTAGCTGATATGATGTTAATATACAGTCAATAGATCACTTTCACTGTCTGTTGTTGCTGTGAACCACGCGCGACACGCGTCAAGTGTCAAAAATAGGCGAGACCTCAATAGGCCTCGTCTCACGCGGGCAGTGTGGCTGCTCTAACCTGTTAACACGGACGCCGAAATGAAAAACAACAGGTAACGCAGCCGCCACGCGCTCCTGACGTTCCTGGTTTGTCCCGGGCTTAAGCCGATGGTCGGCCGATGGTCGGCCGTCGGACAGTTTGGAGCCATCGGTGAGCGTCTGTCGGCCTAGTTTTTGCGGAGTGTCCCACACCGTCGGCTCTAGTCTGCTCTTATCGGAGGTTTTTCAGTCGATTCAGCATGTTGAATTGGCGGTGGCGCACATTGGGGAGAGAAATCACTCTGATTGTTTAAACGAGAAGAGAAATGGAAATGAGCAAAGAAAGCCAACGAGTAAAGTCAAGAGGGCAAACACAGAAGGCTCTTCTCATTTTTTCATCTCATCTGATCATTTCAATACACATATGTTCATAACGACATGGCCATCTGGAATGAAGCTAAGTGGTGAGTGAGAGTGGTGTGAAAATGGTCGGCAAATGCCTCATTGTTCCATGTACGTATCATAACAACGGCTTGTATATCCGCCGTCCTCGGTCTTCTGGTTTCCCTTTGTGAATGACGAATACGGACTACCGCTACCTGCTGGTGTGGAGAGTTATTTCCTCTCACGCAGATGCAGAACGTACATGTTAGTTGCCCGTCGGCTGTAGTCTTTGCGGTGCGTTCGATTGCAACTTTTTGGCCGAGACAAAGGAAATATAAGGCGACTCAACTCAAAACAAACACCGGACTTTCACCCAGGAGACCAGTGTTTGTGGCCAGTGTGAAACTAAAAGTAACGTTGACTTAGTTTGTCACGTCAGTCGTTAGTCACGTGACTCATTAGTATCGTCAGTCCCGTGAGTCGCTAGTCAGCGAAGTTAATGTCAACCACGACCGTTTCCTAAACCTGTAACTTTCTGTGAAAAAGGAAGTTTATTTTGAAAGGACACTGTGCA
>CAKALU010064656.1:77625-98745 GCA_916700995.1 Hozukius guyotensis | reverse complement strand
GTGCTTTTCGACACCCATTTCCGGACAAACGGAGCAGGAGAAAAAGAGAGAGGATGGTCTTTTATGATACTATGGTGACCTGTAGACACACTGGGGACAGATATTGATGTTTAAAAGACATGGAAAAGTGCATTTTGCATAATAGGTGACCTTTAAAAACAGACTTGTGTACGACCACGAACATGTGGGTAAGTAGGTATGTGTCTGCCTGCTTTTCTTTCTTTCTTTCTGTCTGTTTTTTTTTTTCTTTCTCATCATCTTTTTTATTTTCTCAGTGCCGGTCTCCATTTCCCTGAGTCGTCCGGATATGTTAAATACACTGCAGGGCTGTGAGACCAACCCGATCTCATGAGAAGGCGTATAAATACTACGACATTACGAGGATATTCGGCATGTCATTAGAACGCATTTTAGCATTTTTAGCGTGTCATTTCTTTACACCTCTTTTCGCATGTTTTTTTTTTTACGGCACGCAACAAAACTACAGTAACGGCTGCAGTTAGGTATGGAAACAAAACCACTTAGTTAGGTTTAGGAAAAATAGGGTGTTAGGCTTAAAATAAGTGCGTAAACTAAGTCAAATATGTATGAAAACAACTTCGGAAGTACGGAACATCACAAATGTCACTAAAAACACGTCACTAACTTCAAAATAACTGAACACTTTGGAAGATTGGCGTTCCTATTGCACGAGAAATGACTTGTGAATTACTGTGTCATTCATACCCCATTTAGTGCGACCGGGCTGGTGAGACGTGGTTCCTGCAGGACATTCAAAGATAACAAAACCTTGCTAGCTAGCTATTCTTCTAGTTTACACAACAACTCTTCTGCACATCCTTTTAGGATTAGTGAAATAAAGCAACCATGAGAAGGTAGATTATTTTTGATGGGAATAGTCAACTCCAGATGTAGCATGTGACAGAGTGGAGGTTAAAAGTTAGAGAACCACTGGAACACATGATAAACAATTCCCATGATGGCGTCCATCATGTTATCGTCCCGACATACAGTAACCACATTATATGATGACAATGTCAAAAATGTCTACTATCCTAAACTGCATTCTTTGTGTGTCACTCACACACACGCACACACACACACACACACAATGGCAGCAGTGTCTTCAAACTGACAAGTACAGCTTCCTGTCGAAACCACAGTTTTATTTTTACATTAGCTGATATTACAATGAAATGGCAGGGGATTTTTGAAGAGGACCTTTACTACAACATTTACACCTCGTGCAAAAGCAGAAGCAGCAAGTGTTTCACAGTCTCCAGTAAATGTATCATTAATATACCATGGCCAGCGATAAAATCCTACAACAGAACATCTTAAACAGTGAGTGGGTAATGTTTTTTAGTTTGGGGGGGGTGAGGGGGGGTCGAAGAATAACAGACTATTTTTTAACAGACGCATTTTTTGTGCGTTTTGCTACGAACGTCCAGCAACACGTGTCAATTTACGCTTGTTACATGTATACAGTCTTTTCAAAATAAACTTCCGTCTTAACAGAAAAGAACTTAGTTATGTTAAGGAAAAGATTGTGGTTTGGGTTAAAATAACTACAGAAGTTACGTAACTTTAAGTACAGAAGTTACGTGACAAATAAGTCGACCTTGAGCTTGACGAAAGTCCGGTATTTTTTGACCCGACCTCCTTCCTGTGCTGTGTTTGTCACTCTTTATACTTCCTGGTTCACGATTTCGTGGATTACATACAAATTGATTTCATGGGATAAATACAAAATTACAGTGCATTACTTTTCGTAGGTATAGCTACCAACGGTGTATGAGGACAGCCTTGTTTTGTGTCATGATGTTCTACGCACCCAACTTATTTTTGTAATTTTATTTCACTTTTTTTTTTTTTAAGGCCACTATTTCCACCCCATATTTTACATATGACTGGATGTGTCAGCACTATATTAATGATAGCAGTTTAAGTGATTTCAATTGGCTGGAAGCATTGGGGGACTGCTTATACACTCTGGGTGCCTCTTGTTTTATCTGCGTGTTTTTAGTAAGAGTGTTCCAAGTATCTTGAATTGAAAGAAGTGCAGCGGATCAATTCTTTGCATCACTTCATCTTTTCCTCTTCTGTCCAAGTTCTGTCCTATGTTTTTACCGTGATATAAACCAAAAAGTGTCAAGCATAAGTGGGACACTTGAAGTTTGGTTTTTAGATTAACGGTCTGTTATTACTGTTTTTCGACTGCAGCTGATGGATTGAACTGTTGTCTGTTTCCCCAACAAGTCCCACGTCACTGCAAACCAAAAATGTGATCAGGACCAGAGCTGCTTGAGAAACCACATTGTGGTGCGTCACGCTTTTAAGATGTCCAGTGTGATCGCCAACACGATCATGATCAGCAGTTGAGGAAGAAGTTGTGGTCTGACCACGGATTCACACACAAGCTGGAAGTGAAACTGAAGAAGAAATATTTGCATCTTTCTTAACGATTCCCACAGAATTGGTGCTTAATAGATTAGAAGGCAAAGGTTGTACTGAGAAGCTCCATACACAACATGTATACCAGTATGCGTATAAATGTAAAGAACACTTTTTATCTTTGATATTCTTATAGCTGTCAGAACTCTTGCTTGAATCATTTCCACTGCTCACATGGCCTTGAAGGATATTTAATTTCTGCCACACTGGCTCAAAAAATGTGACTCAGTTACCTGCATGAATGTGGAAACAATCTGGACGTTGGGAGTAAGAATGGGTGGAATGCAGGTCCTTAGACGAGGGGGAGGAGGTATCGTGCCTTCAGTAATCACAACACAGATGTTTCAAGGGCCCTCTCTTTTGACGGATGTCAGAGCTCATGCAGGGAAACATAAAACAGTCATCTTCAGGGGGGACGATAAGTCTTTGCAGTGGGAGTTTTGTTTAGATTGAACAAGAAGGTCAGAAGTCAGAGGCATCAGCTTATCCCTTTTCATCATCTCACAAGTTGTGGAATAACTTTCGGATGAGTATGTTTTTGTAATCCTGTCATATCTATCAACCAGAACTTTAAGGGCTGACTAATAGCCTGCGCTGCTTTCCTGGTTACTGAGGAAACCACTGAGCTCCCGAGAACTATCCTGTCCCCGTCTTTGGAGTGCTGGACTGTCATATCCAAAGTCAAGCTGTTCTCATCAACATATAAGGTTGGGGTGGGTTGGTATGGGTCCAAAAACACTGGACTTTCACCCAGGAGATGTGTTTGTACCCCGTGTGAAACCAGAAGTCAACATAGATTTATGTCACATAACTTCCGTACTTAAGTAACACCACTTCCATAGTTATTGTAACCCAAACCATGATCTTTTCTGAAACCTAACTAAGTAGTTTTGTTGACTAAACCTAACCAAAATACTTCAAACATAGTTATTTTAACCCAAACCATGATCTTTCTGAAACCTAACCAAGTTGTTTCCTGTGAAGATGGAAGTTTATTTTGAAAAGACTGCATGCATGTAACATGCATAAATGACACGTGTTGCTAAATATTCGTAGGAGAGCGTACGAAAAATGAGGAATAACTTTTCGTAAGATATCATACGAACCGCTATATGAGGATACGTTGCCAGGGTGACACAGTATGATTATTCACTGAAAAGTCGGAAAACGTGGATGGCCGATAAATCAAAAATCTGTTGTGAAATGCTTCGGAAACTTAGACTGTAAACTCATGCTATATGTGAAGTAAAATATAGTTAAATAAATCTAAAAGTAGCTCAACCTTTTTCACTTTTAACCGTTATCTCTTGCAGGTTGCTCTGTATGCAAAGGCAGTCATAAAAAGGCAACATTTTATTTTTATCTGAAAACAGTTCCAACAGTTCCTGTCATCTCTGTCTCTTATCTCTTCATGTTATAACCCTCTACAGTAGCTCTGCTTGTGGTAAAATGCTGGATAATATGCATTATATCATATATTACACTATAAGGATATTGGTAAAACGGTAATGTGTTTTGTTTTGTTGCTAGGAATGGAAGCTAATTTGTCATATGAGTCAAAACACATCCATCTGAAAAAGTTTGATGACCCCAAATTGTCTTTAATCACTCAAGATTATATTTGCTTTCGGTCTTTAAAATGTACAGTTTGCTAGAGTGTTTTCAACAAAATGGTAAGAATGACTAAATGAAGATCTATAAGCAACAAACCTGGCCTTGGTTCAATAAACCGTAGGTCAGGACACCAAATGGGCTGCAGCCCTATTTCTGAGGAATTTCGCAATAACGAGTTATAATAATTCTTCATGTCCGAAGTGGAAAGGTTAAATGTCCTATTTTCATTCCAAGGCTGAAAATGCTGAAGACCTTATGCTCTAGTTGCCTCACATCACCTCCAGCTGTAGCTATTGGATGTGTCTCAGCAGTTTAAATATGACATGAGATTCCACAGAGGGTCATACAGTAAGAAGAAATTATATCTATTCAAAACTTCCCATATATCAACCAGGGAAAAAAAAGGTTTCCTGCAACGTATTAAGTCAACCAATGTGACTCATTGTGAAATATTATTCTGAGAATGTGGATTCCATAATTAAAACAGCTTGAAAGCCACCGCCAACCTAATCTTTCTACAGAAGTGTAAATGGTTCTCACACACCACCATACCATCAAAGACCCCCTGAGGTTTGTAGCAGTGGGTGGGAGGTAAACAGTGTTCTCACCATCTCTTGCGAATACACAAATAAACACACTCACAGACACACACACAAACACGAACCATTTGGGCCTCAGATGAGTATTAATTGGGTAACATCAAAAGGGCAAGGATAGCAGGGAGCATATGGCTTTTTATACAGTAGACCTTTACATCAGTTTAAAAAAATGATGAATTAGAAACTGAACTAGAACTCAACTATGCATGTAGGTGAAAAGGAAAAGCCATGGGATCACCTAAAATTGTGGAGATAATGACCATCCATTCAGAGAAAACTTTGCGGCCATTTGTTGTTTTATTGAGGGGGGGGGGTTTCGTAAACAGAGACGACAATTTGTCTTGAAGGCGGCAGTAAAGGAAAGCTCACAATGACCAAAATGGACAGAGATCTTCTTTTATTATATTCTCGCTATTTGTGGTCATTTTTTCTGTTTTTTCTCACAATTTGAAGTGACAAATTCTCTGTACACTGCAGTTTTTGACACTGCTAGTTCTACATAGCGAGTAGTAGTGTAGTGTAGTGGGAACTTTACCCAAACTTTAATTCTGTGCCCCCTGTGTATCCAATCAAGTCTCACCAAATTTGTTGTTCCGTTATTTTGCAGTTACATTAGGACGTGTTTTCCGTACATATGTTATGTTGTTTTCGTACGTATTTTACTTAGTTTACATAGTTATTTTAAGCCCAATCATGATGATTTTCCTAAACATATGTGGTTTTGTTGCCTAAACCTTACTGCGGCCATTACTATAGTTTTGTTGCCTAAACGCAGCCGAAACCGTTTCGCAGTAACGATGTGGCGTTAAATGACACATGATAAGACACTTCACAAAGTTAAGCCTGTGGCTTGTAAATGACATGCAAAAAGCCTAAAATGTGTTATCGTGACACAAGGAAATGTCATTTTTCCCATAGACTTACATTGGGAAAGAGACATCTGTAACTCAGCGGATAATTTTTTTTTTTTTTAGATAAATAAACTTCCCAGTACAAACACTTGAATAGCCCTTATTTAAATCAATAGGTCCTTAAAGTTGTAAAATTCACTAATTGCCGAATCAAGAGTTATTTCCCTTCCTCTGTTCATGTGAATGAGACCAAGACCGAGGCTGGAGCGAGGACTGGGAGGCGGAATTAAAGGTCAATGAGTCACCAAAAGTTTTGAAATTCAACCTCTGAATGTGACAAATGAACACAAATTTCTAGCAATCAGGCCATTTGTTTTGTTTCAACAGACTTAATTGTTGGTCAAGTGAATATTCTGACCTGACCTGCTCTGACTGACATGTCAAGAGTTTCCAGAGAGATTAGAAATGCTCCTCTGGGGACACAAATACCAAGTTTCACAGCACCAGGCCAGCAGTTATTGAGATGTTCTGCTTTGGGCCTAAATGTTGGACATCTTCATCGACCATCACTTGTTGGGCAATAAAAACCAAAAAAACAAGATGCCTTTCTCCAGTAAGAGTCACTGTCACAAGAGTAAGCTTTTGTGGCCTCTATCCAGGATGCACAGCTTCAATTTCATTTACACCATGAACTTTGCAGCGATGCATGTGGTTAGGAATTGCACATTTATGTAAATGTTAAACTTTCCCTGACCACCCTCTCCATTATGCAACGTGTGAATGAAAAATCACAACTATTCGCATGAGCTATCATGACTACTCATTCAAGAACAACAGGAAACACCTGGTCGGAACTAAATCTACATCATTAATGTTAAGATGTTGAAATATTGTTGCCGCTTTTGACTTTGGAGACGCAAAACAAATTATATTTCTGTCACAGCAGGACAATGCCTAATCTCCATCCTCGTTGCAGGTGAAGTAAGTTAAAACATTGGCCAGAACCAAACCACATCATCAGTTTTGCCAGTGTCTCAAGAGTTCAGCTAGAAGTGAAGTTAGTTCATGAAAAATTGTTGTTGTATTTCAAGGCCTGAGTCCAGGGCACAGCACGGTGTATTGACTCCTGCCAGTAGTAGACAGCATCAAGGCGTATACTTTGGGAAGATGCCAACACCACAAGAAATGTTTGAGGACCATCAATCTGCTTGCTGGCCTCTCTTCATCATGTTTTAGCAATTACACCTACAGTGCTGACAACAGAAGTTGGAGGACACAACATGATGCTGGCACATGGATAATTTTTTTTAAGTAAGGGAGGAGAGAGGAATGAAGAAAACAAAAAGAAAATCTCTAACACATTCTCTTCCTGCAGATCAGCGTGGAAAATCAAGACAGATGTCAAACTTTTTACTCCCAGACCCAAAACGCGCGCTTGTGTTTTTTTTTTCTTTTTCCATTCACTCCCTTGCACAAATATTGTTCCAATCCCAGAGTTTGATAAAGAGCCCAAAACTCTGGCGCAACAAGTCCTTAATTCCCTTCCAGCTGCGTCTCGACCCATATGGGCGCACAACTGGAGCGTCTCCTATATTCAAATAAGGGTAGCGTCTCCTATTCGAATAACGGTGCGCACAAGCGGATTCAAGGCATCTGCTAATGCCATCACAGCCTTTATCTCAACCGAACGTGTCTACGTGGCAGGTATAACTTTTGATTATGCAAAAAGATGCCCACATCCGTGCACTAACGTGAGAAAAAAAACTTTTTTGGGAGCAAATTTTATTCTAAGGATTCATTCAATAAGATGGATGAAATACTCACTGTGTCTTTCCTTTTCCAATGAGAGCAGTATAGGTAAGTAGCTTACTTTCCTGGCTCTGGCTCCTGGATGTTCCCAAACTCAAGTTTGATTTGCCTGGAAATTCCTCCCAACAGACAACTAACTCCTAGAGAGACTCTGCCTGTCTGCCTGCGCAACTCTTGTGTGTCAAAGGCGCAAAGTCGGTGTAAGAAAAGACTCCAAATCCAAAATACAGCCAGGTAACCCTTTCATTTTTATGTCCGTAGCAGAAAATATCTCCTCAGATGTTTGTTTTTCTTTTCCCCCGCACCGGTGTGTCTCTGTTTGTGAAGTTGTTTTATTGATTTGCTTCCAGATGAAATCGCCTTGATGCTCTCTAGCTGCGTCTCCGTGCCTCTCTGCGCTGGCTCCAACAAGCTCTCTCTCTCTCTCTCTCTCTGTCTCTCTCTCTCTCTCTCTCTCTCTCTCTGTCTTGACTGCCACACACACTCTGCAGGAGAGGACCTTTGTCTGCACATGACGTCACTCACACACATGCACACACACACATGCACTGCAAAAAAAAAGAAGTATTTAAATGAAAAGTGGCATTGAAATTTGCTGGACATCTTGCTTGAAACATTTTTTTTTTTTCAAAAAGGTGTTACAGCAATTCATTGCAAATAAAAAAAAAACCTTTTCTTGAAATTGGTGGATTTCTAACACAGAAAACAGGTGAAACTTTATAAGTAACAAGTGCATTTATTTCACACACACCCCCTTATCTTGAAAATGCCATTTCATGATATGAATGCCCTGTTACACCCAAGACTTTTCTTAGTAGCGTTCGCAGTCGAGAGTTGTTCTTTTTCCCCTCAGTGCCTAATTGGAAACACATTTTTTTTGTCAGTAACTTGTTAAGAGAGAGAGAGAGACAGGAAGGGAGAGAGAGAGAGAGAGAGAGGGGTGGAGTGAAGCAGAGAGTAAAAAAGAGAGCGTGAGACTGACACCGAGGGACTCAAAAGACATATTGTATTCCTTACCAATTAACCCTCCACATAATATATTGGAAATATTTCCCTCCACCGTCTGCCGGTGCTGCATGGTGTCCAAGTTGAAGTTTCAACCTTCTCATACAGAAGTTCTCAGGTTATGAGAAAGTATTTGGTATATAGGGACAGCTATGTCTGGCAACTTCACACCATCTGTGAACAGTTAGTGAGGTGTTTGTAGTAAACCGACCGGCGGCGGCTGTGGAATGAAATGAAGTGTTAAAGCCACGATACGTCGAAACAATAGAACATTTTCTCATTTGTCTCATTAAAGCGGTTACATTGAATGTTATTTAGGACCGATTTCCAGGTAAGGCACGGTAAATGTGTCCTCAAGATATTCTCCTTTACATTCACAAGCAGGCACCATCTAATAAAGCACTGACAAAGAAGTTTTGTTGCATTTTTTGGTTTTGTTTCAATTTACAACGTAACGTGTTTTAAACTGTTAAAAAGTGTGACCGTAATCCAGGAGAAAATCTGTTCCCCTTGAAACGTAATTGGGAACGTTTGTAGTAGACAGGGCTGTCTCAAAAGACTGTAAACTATGATTGGTCGGCGTTTAACGTGTAGTCTGACATGTCTCTTGGTCAAGTGACAGCAGGAATGTTAAGCACAATGATTATAAATTGACCACGACAAATGTTGCGCCTGATAGTTTCTTTGCCACCCACGCTGGTTTTCATAGTAACTGATTCCCATATATCCTTGTGGTTCTTCTTTGCCCCTTAAAGTAGAGAGAATAGCATAGTGATGTGGAGAAAAAGAAGAAAAAAAACTGAAAATACAAAGTGACTTTCTTAGAAAGACATGTTGTATACAGTCACTTGTAGTGCCTGGCATACTCGAAGATGGGAAAGGAATGAGAGGAACCACACAGAAACCAGCAACGGGGGAAATCTGTTTGCAAAGGAGTTTGTCAAAATATCTACATGACCGCTATGCTGCATTTCTGCTCTTGTTGTGATAGAAGCTCCTCTATTTCACACAAGTCTAACAGACCAAATTTAAACCGTGGTGTCCCACAATGGTAAGCAAACATCTAGGAGCTGGCCAGAGGAGAATCCGACCTACTGTGCAAGAGAGAGACTTGGGTTTAGACGGCTGCAGGCAGATGTAGGCTTGTTTGTATATATGCTGTTTATATATGATGATCTACTTTGAAGATGGACTCGTTATTTATCCTGCAACTACAAGCAAAACATAATTTTAAAGGCTTTTTCTATTGAATACTTTCACACAGAACGTGAATATTATGCATCAAAAAAGCGACATTTTAAGAGCTTCTGTGAATAAAGGCATCGGCCAATCACGTTGTGCAAAACGGGTTGATCTGTGCCAATATTTATGAAACAACTACATGGACACTCCGTGGTCCAAAACCAGGATGGCAAACTTTATTACTTCTTTCAACCTTGACAAAGACAGCACATACCAGATCCACTCCTTCCGTTCTAACCTTTCACAATAAAAGCCCTAGACATATAATATTCACAAGCAAGCATTTCGTATTTTCGTGTCGTTTATTCGTCTCGCACCCGGTGTGTAAAGGCCTTAAGCGAGATAAAACTAGTTTTCAGGCACACCAACTAGTCATATTAGAAGTTCTTGTATCACCTTTATGATATAATTTCTTGAATTTCTCTGTCATGTACTTCTTCTACCCTTTTTCATGTTATGATGATGTGCAGACCTGTTCGTTGTAGAAATCTTTTGGTATTTCTGCTGAGACTTTGTTTTTATGTCTTGTCCTCGTGCCCATCAAAATATCCTTGCGTGGGAAGTAAGGTTATCAGCAAGGTCCTTGACCGAGGTTCCCGTCACTGTTTTGGCATGGGTGAGGTTTAGACTGGGATGTGTCCTGAGGAGCATCTTTTATGATTGTGCAAGGATGGGTCAAATACTGTGCTGTGCAGGCCAAATTTTATGCTTTTTCTTGTCAATCTTCTCCTGAATCTCTTTCCCCTAAATCTTCTTCCTCTAAATCTTCTATATTAGAAACATCATAAAGCATGTGTATGTTAAGGGAAATTCACACAACATTTGGCTCATGATGTGTCTTATATAGGCTAGTGGCTCACAGATGAGGTTGTTTGATACTCATGAAGAGAAACTGGCAGTTTAGTTCTGCCAATTCAAAATCATATTAGAATTTGGAAACAAAGTTTATACATATTGTCAAAAAACTGGTAGACTAAGGCTACATCCACACTAAAACGGCGTTTAACAAGGTCAGCAACGTTTGTAACTCATTAGCCAAGTTGAAATTAACCACTTGTGGTCGAGGCTGATGCCGTTTGATTTCTTCTGGAAGAGGTTCAAGTGATGGGGCGTGACGAATCAAGGAAGGTTGCGTCATGACTGATAAGACCCAATCAAGAAGCAAACGTGGGTGTCTGTGTCATCGTTTTCAAAGGTCTCCGTTTCTGTCCGTCCAGACTAAAATGCAACCCCGGAGTTATTAAACTAAAACGGGGTCAGCAGCGTTTTCAAACGTCTCCGTTTTAGGGGCTCAAAAACGGCGTGAGTGGGGACACTAGGCATAAACGTAGCAAAAGTTATGCGTTTTAAAATGAAAACGTATTGGTGTGGATGTAGCCTAAATATCCTACCTGGCTGCTTTCTCTACATCCCAAGTATCTTATACACAGTTGTGTAAAGTAATTTTCTTCAATATTTTAGTCACAAAAAACTACATAAACAAAGGCTTATTTATTTGTGTCAAAGTTAGCAGCATGCTTTTCATCACCATCACCACCATCATCAGGTCAGAATCGTCCAATACTTTTGTTTTATGACTAAATACCTGCAAAACGAATGTCATTCTCGTCAGTTTCGGCTGTACGTTTGTGTTTAGTGCTAATTAGTAATTATTAGCATGCTAAACTACTATGGTGAACACGGTAAACATTATACCTGCTTAACATCAGCCTGTCATTGGGGGCATGTTAGCATGCTGACATCAGCATTCAGCTAAGTACCAAAGTACAGCCTCGCAGATCCGCTAGAGGATCCGCTAGGGGGTTTTAAATGTGACAAATAAAAAAATTAATTGTGGTAATTTGGCAAAGCTGTTCGATACTGTAAGCTGCTGGAGGAACAATGTGTATTTGCCTAGTGCAAACTCCGGCTCCATGTGACATTTAGTTATGTAGATAAGGGAGGCTTGAAGCTTTGAATTTGTGTATTCAAGCAGACAAAAGTCCTCTTCCTAAGCAGCTCTATCTGCTAATACATCTTACATCTTTAAGCATTTAGAGGCAGGTAAGAATCACCCCGACAGACAACAACCACCACGTCGGTAGTGAGAGAGAATTGAATTAATAAAGAGGTTTGGACATATGACAGCAGAGAGACAGAGAGGGAGGCACAGGGCTTTCAAAGGAGAGCTCAATTTCAGTAGTGGAGCCAGAGAGTGAAAGAGGCCGAGGGGTTAGGTAGGGTGAAATAGAGGAAATGGAAGAAAAAAGTAAAAGGGGGGGAGGAGAGAAAAGGCTAGGCTACATAAACAGCCTGGGGGCAGGGAGATGAATTACATCACAAAATAAACAAAACTCTTAGGTAGGTGCGTGGAAAGAGGTGATTATGAGCTATTGTTGATGTGGATACAATAAGCTTGGATATGAAAACCCTCCATATCATTATATAACACAACAATAATGAGACAGTTTTTCAAAGGAAGTGCCAGACAAAATAAATGCCAGTCAGAGACTGAACATATTGCCACTGTCATCTTCTAGAAAATGATTTCATGTACATTTTCAAATTAAGGTTTACTGAGAAATACAGTTTGGATACTAAGCAACAAAATGGACGATTGACAAATGTTGACAGAAATAACTTCCTGTCCTTTTACTCTATGGAGGACGGAACCAGCCAAAATCAAATAAATGAATAAATTAAAAAAATATATATTAAAAATAAATATATAAGTAAATAAAAGGGAAAATTAAACAGAAGAGTAAATAGATAAGGGAATTAATACAAACACAAATAAATAAAGAAGCACATTAAAACAAAAATATCAATTTATGTCACATTTGATCAATGAATTAATAGCTACATTTATTTTTATATTATTTTCGCTAAATTTAATGACATTTATTTATTCATCGAGTGACTTATTTATTTATTCATTTATTTATTAATTATTATTGCCCCTTCATTGATGAATAAAGTAAAAAATACATGATACACAAATTTAGTAAACCTCTCTAAATGTCCAACTTTCCTCTCCTCTCGGTTATTTTGCTCCTCTGACTCAGAGATTTTATTGTCACGATTACTACCCGACAGCCTAAATTACACAGACCAGATGCGATGCACATGATGACAGTAAGACTGACTGTGTAACGGCGTATGCGCGTGTTCCGGTCAGCATCTCTCATCTCTCTCTGTTATTGTCGGAGCAGAGAAGAACTATGAGATGTAGATGACAGATTAGCCATGGTGACTTCCTTTGTCTCAGGTGGTGATGCATGGTAATGGCTTCTCTCCGTCCATGACTGTATCAGTGATGAAGTGCTCCTTTTGTAATGGACTCTTGTATACTGGTTTACAGCCTCCCCTGCAATTACTGCCTCTTAAACCACATAGTGTTGTTGTCATCGCCCGCCGTCATTGTAAAAGGAATTTCGCAATGTCCAGTCCAAGTTAAAGGGACTGTATGTAAGCTTTTACACGTATACATGTGTTTTAAACATTTTTTATCGCCAATATGTGAACAGGTTGTAACCAACCTAAAAAATTAGACCTTCCACAAACTTTCTGAGTTTCCTCTCTCAGCCTGTAGACTGATTTTAATGTGAAGAACCAGGGCCAAAATCCAACGGATGTGACGTCATGCGCACTTGCAAGTGCCTTTCAACAGGGATTTGGACAATTATATTATATTATAAGTTATTAACGTACAAAACACACAACTCATATGTTCTGCTAAAAGCCACCAGACTCCAGTCAGACAACCGCGATTTCACCTGGCTGATCATCGAAACACACTTCATTCAAACTCAACAGAAACAATATAAAACTCATCAAACCCATCTTTGTTAGTCTATCCACTGTTCCAACAATCACCATCGCTGGTTTAGTTGAAATAAACTCCTTAATTCACAGAGTTAGATGTAAAAAGAAACAGCCATTATATGTGCTCCTCAAAGCCACCAGACTCCATTGACAGAAACAATAATTTTACCTCGCTGATAATTGTAAAACACAATTCATTCAAACTCAACAGAAACAAAATAAAACTCATCAAAACCATCTCTGTTAGTCTTTCCACTTTTCCAACAATCACCAAACTCTGGTTCGAGAGTTTGAGAGACTGAATAAGTAGCAGATATAAAAAAATTAAGTAACCACTGTAACATTTTCACTGTTTTTACTAACCCTGTTACACCAGAAAAAAAAAAAAAAAAGAAACGAAAGACATGCTTATCTAAAAGACATAGTCTATCGCCTATTTTTATTAGGTTTTCCCGTGTTTAAGAAAACTGCATATACCAGCTAATTTTTTGTGGAAAAAGGGTATTGGAGGCCTAATCAATCATGTGTATAACTTGCGTATGCACACACATATAAACTCAAATAAATGCTGTCATGCAACCAGGTAAGCAAACACACAGTCACACAGAGAAAGGCAATCAGGCAAGTAAGCATACGTAACACACACAAATACACACGCACACACACACACACACACACAGAGGGCTCTTATGTGACAGCTGTTTGTTATTGAGTCCGTGAGGTCAGTGAGGTCTGGTGTTTGTAGCGGCTCAGACTCTCACTGTGGCATCAGGGTCAGTGCAGTGTGTCAGTGTGTGTGTGTGTGTATGTGTGTGTGTGTGTGTGTGTTTGACTAAGAACATGTCCCCAGTAATGTGGATGAATTTGAAACCAATCTTTTTCCTCTTCCTTGGACTTGCATGAGCACAAAGCTGTTAAAGAATAGTTAAACCTTTCGGGAAATGAACTTATTAGCTCTCTAGTTTTTTTTCTAGCTTCACATTTCACAGACCGATATAAGAGAGTTGTATCAATCTTCACATCTAAAGGCCTTCACACACCGGGGGCATTTTTTTGTGTGCGATTAACTCACACGACAATATATTTTTTTCCGAAGTGTTGCTTTTGTCATGAATACTGTTTCACAAAACATGAATATTACACGGCGAAAAAAACATAATTTTTTTTTCCGGAACGAGGTAGATTTTTTGTAGCTTTCCGCACCGCAAATAAAGGCTTCAACCGATCACGTTGTGAGCAACAGCTTGAGTTGCGCCTATATTTATAAAACAATTTCACAATCTAATTCAAAGCAGGTCGTGAGCTATGCTAGGATGCTCATGTAGCCCCCCCACCGGAGCAGTGCAGCATGGAAAAGCCATTACAGCTGACAGAAAGGCCTTTTATTTGGAGAACTAAGCTCAGCTTCACATCAGGAACCAATTACTTTCAACTGCTTTCCTCCGAAAGCAGCTGAAGAACCCCCCACCTCTACCTTCTTCTGTGTCCATCCCCCACGTCTCCCTCCATCCCCTCCAAAGCCAGTACCTACCTCTCTCTCTCTTTATCCCTCCCTTTTTCTTCCTTTATTCTCCCCTCTCTCTTTCTCCTTCTCCCTCGCTGGCATCTCACTCTTCAGCTAACCCTCCTTTTCCTTCCTGTCTCCATCTCTATCTGGTTTCACTCGTCTCCTCCACCCTTTCCTGCTGCTAACCTTACTTTTATATTTTTTCCCTCCTAATTTTTGCACTTTTTCATTCCTCTCATAACCTTTCCTCGCCCCGGTGCCCGGCTCTCTCTGCACTCCACTTATGTTTCTCTTTCCAATCCCTCTCCTTGTTATCATCCCTCTATTCACTACAACTCTTGCTCCCTCTGCATTTCAAAAGGTCCCTTTGTCTCCCCTTTCTTCTTCCTTTCTCTTCTTACACTACAAAACAATCGAGGGATTAAAGATGAACTCAGCAGAATTTGAATGTAAAAAAAGTCATCTCAAATAACAGCTTAAAACAATAATTGGAAGAGTTTCATCCCATACTGTAGACATACAATGCAACAAGGACAATCGTAACAGAAGTACGGTGGAATATGGTCATCACTCAAGAACAGTCGTCCTAGATGGCATTGTGGGACATATCGCCGACTGCAGATTTTATTAGATGCACCTTGCGCGATGGGCGTCGTGCAAAGAAAACAATCAAGTGAACGGATTTGTTCTTATGTGGCACATATGAGTGATATAAGGTTGCTTTCACAAGCCATAGTCCGTTTGGTTAGTCCGAATCAGAGCGAAATTGATACTTCTGGTTTGTTTTCTACATAATCTTGTTCGGTTTCACAGTGCACAAATAAAAGCAGACCAAATTAAAACATTAATTTGCTGAGGGGCGTGTACGAAGAAGTGAATTTATCTTTTTAGTCTCAATAGCTGCAACTTCTATGCAGGGAATCCAACACGTTCTCCTCCCAATTCGTCACATACTGCTGCTTTGTCACGCCCCTTGGCGTTACTTTCTTTTCGGCATCAAAACCACTATAGTTACCCTTGGCATCACTTTAGGATTAGGCAAAAAAAAACACTATATATAGGTTTAGGAAAGAACTACATGGTTGGGCTTAAAACTACTACATTTGTACAGTGAAAATGACACTGAACGTTGAGAACACGGGACACGAACGAATAGCTGATTGTAACGTGACGCACGGGACATGAACAGCGGTCTCTTGGATGAAAGCCTTGTGTTTGTTGGACGTGACCAAGCCTCAGTATTTGACCCCGTGGGAATGAGAACGGGTTGAGGAATCGCAGACTAATCCTTTCTCCTCCCGTTTATCTCAAATGACTTTATAAATGGCACTATTTTTTATCATATTCTGTATGTTCTCTTTGGCCCAGATGTCAAGCAAACATCCGATCCGCAGAAGTCCAGGGCACTTCACTCCCACTTATGTTAACCTGTTGTTTTACCTGTGTCCATCTCAACAAACCCTGCCAGCCTCCCTGCCAGCCTCTCAGACTGGCAGGGTTAAATGCCATGTGTTCCTTTCAACTAGAATACGATTTGATTTAAACAAGTTATTCTGACACGGTTTTGAAACATAATCACAACTATTCTGCTGTGTGAAGTGTAAGAATGTTAGTTTAGCGTTTGCTGAGTTAGTGGAAATTACAATCTATATATAAATACTGTAAAAAAAAAAAAAAAAATTGAAACAGTAAGGGAATTCATAATTGTGTAATCGAGTGAGTATTGACACAGGCGTACGAGGGATTTTGGTTCAAATTTCACCTGTCTGTGAAACTAAATTAGTCGCAGATTTCATTAAAACTAAGTTTGCATCGTAAAATCACAGGTTACATATTGAAACATATTGAATCTCTTCCCACAGGCATGCGTGCGGTCGGCATTTCAGTAACTGAGAATACACATGCACACAGCTGCACACACACACACTGAGCAGTGCCATGTCTGTGGTTAAAAGCCTAGTGGTGTGGTACCATGTAAACACACCACTCAGTGGCATGGTTGTGGTAACCCTCACACACTGTGCACTCTCTCTCCCTCTCTCTTTCTCTCTCTTCCCTCTCTGTCTTTCCGTTTTGTCATTTTTCCCCACTCTTGCTACTTTTCCCTGCTCCTGCATCACTCTCTATCTCACGCTGTCCTCTTCTGTTTTTTCTCTCTCCCCGTCCACTGCTTCCTTGTAACTGATTTTATCTGCACATTTCTATTTGATTTTGCAGACGTCTGTCAACATCCCAGACAGTGCTGCATTCACTTTTGCCCCGTTTCCGCCGCAGGAACTTTTCCCCGGAACTATGAACCTTTTGAAGAACTTATTGTGTTTCAACCGCATGCAGGGACCAGGGTCTGAATTAAGTTCCGGGGACATTTTACGGGGCCTTTTTACCCCCCCAAAAAGGCCCTGGTCGGGGGGTTGTACTTTCTGAAAGTACCGGAACTGTCGAGGTGGAGTTTGCAGGGATGACTGTCGCTGATTGGTAACGGCTTCAGCTTATGTACTAGTATCAATTTAGGACGATTTTAGAAGGAGGGGAGAACATTTGTCTCTGTTTGATAACATTGAAAGTAAAGTTAGGCTCTGCTGTCGGCCTCCCGACTCATTAAAAAAAAAAGACAGAGAAAAAGAGAGAGAGATCGCGAACGCAAGTTGTAACATTAGGCGGGCACACTGAACTGCAGACTGCAGAGTGTGTTTACCCCTGCTGACCACCAGCAGCCCTCGTCCCATGTCATGTTGCTTTTTCATACATCAGCTGACTGATTTGCCTAATCTTTGCAGGTCTTTAAACCGCAGTGGAAATGCAGACAACAATGGGCTGAGGGAACCTTTTAGTTCTGGGACTAAAAGTATGCCAGCCCTTTCTTTCTACATTGAGTTTGCCTTTCATAATGGCCATTTCATTTCATTATAAATGCCATTTATATTTATTTTAGACCGAAAAAGGTTAAGAAGCGTGTGCTCATTTGTAAATAATAGCAATAATCCACAATTAAAACCTGGTACTTTATTCATTTATGGAGATCTACAAGTCTGCATTTTCTACAACACTGTCTTGTAAATATTTCAGAATAAAAGCCTTGTGTTAACAAATGAAGGAACTCTGTCTACAGAAAAAAAAAACGCTTGAGGGCTTTTATTTTTCTAACGGAAGCAGGTAGTGTTGAGTTAAAAAATAAATCTTTACTTTATTCATGTCTGTGACATATTCTACAGATATAAACATTGAAACTGTAGTAATGTTGCTGGTATGATGTCAATATACTGTCAAAAGATCATCTTCACTGTCTGTTGTTGCTGTGAACCGCACACAGTAAAAACTAGGCGAGACCTCGAATCTCTAGAAGAGACGCAGCTGACACACAGCTGACACGCGCTGCTCATGCGGGCTGTGTTGCTGCTCTGACCTGTTAACATGGGCGCCCAAATAATAACAGGTTCCGCGGCCGCCACGTGCTGCTGATGTTGCCAGGGTGGCCCAGGCTTAAGTGGTCTTTCTCACTTTATATACTACGTAACCAGCTCTGAAGTTAGACTTCCATCACTACAGAACACGTGGCAAACGTCACGTGACAACCATCACTACAAAACACTGCACCTTCATGCAGGCGTGTAATATTCAGGTCTCGGCGACACAAAACGTGACACTGACACGCTTTCTTCTCTGGTGGACAGGCGGGTCTATTACATGCTTTGCCATGGCTGCCTGGAGACACGCCACCAACATGGCTAAACAATGTGAGTTTGCTTTTTTTTATCATTATGTTGGCGTGTTTCTAGTGGATGTACAAGTCAGCCACTAAATATCAGACAAAGACTCCATGTCAGTTGACACATCATGTATCCACTCACATCATCAGGTAAGGAAGAGGTAAACACATGCATGTCTGCTCTTACTACACACACAGTCTCTCCCGCCGTAGACTCTCACACACACATTCTTGGATAAAGAGCTATTTGTTTTAATGGCTGAAGGGAGGATGTGGATCTACCACCCATTGTGACGCTGTGCTGACTGCTGCGGTTCTCAGGCATTGTGTGACGAAAATCAGCCCCTTAAAACTCCACGTTATAGAGACAATCAACTCTAAAAGCTGCATGCTCGAGCCACAGCAACAGCTGGAGATCGGTCAGTCTGCACAAGTCCAAGACGAGGTTGTCCAAACAAAATCCCAAAGTCAGGTTGTTAGTGATTTCAATAACGGACGGAATATGGAGCCAAATTTCCACAGTCAAGTTGTTGTCAGCAATGTACGCTCGCTGCCTAGATGGCAGAAATACAAACTCAAATATACACTCATATATACTTCAAAATGTACTGAATGCTAGTCCAACTTAAACATCTTAAGTAAGTAAACCCACTGGAATATATAGGTTCTTCAGTTTATTCGAGTATTTACCCATTTTTCTGTCAAAATTTATTTTTGTGGTTATTGGAAAAGCTCATATAATTTACATCAGCCACCAGAAATGCTAGAATATGCTCCAGCCTGTTTCAGAGGCACGTGCTGGGGTGTTGACTCTTTCAAAATGTTTTATTACGGAGAAGGAATAATAATCCAGACCCCAAGTGACAACTCTATAAAAAGGGAAGCAAATTCTTTTATTATTTATATTCTAATATGAAAGGAGAGACTGTACCTCTGTTTCCCAGATAATGTTAACCCCACTGGATGGTCTATACTCTCAAGATCTGCTCACCAATTACACAAATGACTACCTTCTGTGTCCATATATTCCTTACAAATAAACAAACTCGCGTCTTATCTACAAACCCTACAAAAACAAGTATGAGCTTCATCTTTTAAAATCAATTTGGCAAGGACTCATAAAAAACAGATGCTACACTGTCACTGTGTGCCCTCAGGCATGGTAGCAGGGCAAAATGAGTGGTTCACCAGCCCATATATTATTTAGAATAATAATTGTTATTCCTCTTCCATAAGACTGGGACACCGCATGTCAGTCAGGGCTCTGAAGGCAAAGGTCACCGAGGTTATCTTGTAAGTGTCAAAGGCTTTACAACTGGAGACGTTTGACCTCCTGACAATTAGAGACCCACCAGATTTGGTCGAACGTCTTTGAGTTTTAACAGGTTGTACGGCGAAGCCAAAGGACGTTGAGATACAAGGGAAAGACATGAACTCAGTATGATCCCAAATGTAAAAAATGTTTCAATATGAACACTACGTAAGATTAGCCCCGTTTCCACCGCAGGAACTTTCCCCCCAGAACTAAGAACCCTTTGACAAGTGTCTAAATTAAGTTCTGGGGACATTTTATGAGGCATTTTAACCTTCCTGTTGTCCTCGGGTCAAATTTGACCCGTTTTCAAACTTCATCATAACACAAATATTGGTTTCTTTCATCTGATTGCCCCAAAATAACATGGATGAAAGTAATTCATAATTTCTGGGGGGTTTCATACTCAAAAAGGAGGTTGTAAATGAAGTTTATTGACCATAAATTACAGAAAAAAGTGTAAAACTTGTTGTAATGAGTTGGAATGAAGTTAGCTAAAAAGGTGTCATTATGTGCTGCCTTTGAAAATGTTTTATATTATAATATTTATAATATTCTGACTAAACTTTGACATATACCCATCTGTGATAATCCATCATTATTATGTTCCACCGATACTAACTGTAGTCAAAATAATAAAAAAACATTCTGCTTTTTTTTACTAAAAAATTAGGTGTAATTTCATGGAAATAATGTTTATTAACCATAAATTCCCCCAAAAAAGTGTAAAACTTGTGGTTATGAGTTGGAACGAGGTTGGCTAAAAAGGTGTAACACAGAATTAGGTGGTGATTTATAGTTTATGCTTTATAAACCGTCAAACCAGACCAAAAGTTGCACGGTCGACGGGAAGACAATAGGAGGGTTAACCCCCCAAAAAGGCCCTGGTCGGGGGTTAGTACTTTCTAAAAGTACGGTAACTTCTGGAGGTGAGTTTGCAGGGACGACCGTCGCTGATTGGTGAAACGTCTTCGCCTTGATAATATGATGACGTTGGTGCACCTCTGTCCAGGACTGGCAGAACAAAGAGCAAAAGCAGATTTTGGTGGGGTTATTTTCTCTAGCTTGGGGTTTGTGGGTTTGCTGAATTTTCTTATCTGTACAGTTTTCGGCAGCTCCAGGTCTTAAAGCCATATATGGAGTCTGAACCAAAGCGTGAAGCAGGGCGTTGCTGTGAAAGAGATGTAAATGAATCACCTTTCACTGGGAAAAAAAAA
>CAKALU010064656.1:53316-74012 GCA_916700995.1 Hozukius guyotensis | reverse complement strand
CACACACACACACACACACACACACACACACACACACACACACACACACAGGAGCTGTTGTGCTTTTACATCAAAGTGGTGACATTTAGCACCCGACTTCAATAAGAGGTCAACCACAGCAGATCACCCACCGCCAAAGCAGTGATGAGAATGTCGCTCATTCTTGTGTGTGTGTGTGTGTGTGTGTGTGTGTGTGTGTGTGAGAGAGAGAGTGAAAGGGAGAGTTTGAGTGACAGACTGAGAATGAAAGAGAGAAATAGAGAGAGCATATGTCCCAGTGTTTGTGTGTCACAAGGTCATGTGAGCCTGTTAGCCCTATCTGTCGATGAGTTCTCCGACACTCTTTGAGGCGAGTCAACGACCTTACCTGCTGCCTCATTCACACACACAGAGACAAACTACATCCACACTAACACCTTTTTGTTTTAAAACACATAACTTTTGGTACGTTTACGCCTAGCGTCCACACTACTCCGGCGTTTTCGAACCCCTGAAATAGAGACTTTTGAAAACACTGCTGATGCCGTTTTAGTTTGAAAACTCCGGAATTGCATTTGATTCGTCACACCCCTGTCATGTGACCCTTTCCCGGAACAAAACAAACAAACATCAGCATTGACTAACAGTGGTTAATTCCACATGGACAATGAATTACAGGCATTGCTGACCTTGTTGTCAGCTGTTGTGCAGTTAAAATCTGCCTTTTATTTTTGCTACTACTGACTACATGCGCAGGAGGCAAGCTATTATTCGCGACAATGCCCGTGTCCAGCAGTGTTACCAGCCCTACATGGAGTGGTATACGGCACGTGCATGCCCAGTGAATGGTCATGTGATCTGCTTTTTCAGGCGTGTTGGACAGAGATTATTTCTGAAACGGTAAATGGACTTGCATTTATATAGCGCTTTTCTAGTCTTCCGACCACTCAAAAAGCGCTTTACACTACATGTCAGCATTCACACACACATTCTTACACTGATGGCAGAGGCTGCCAAAACTGCCCATCAGGATCTAATCTAAATACTCATTCACACACCGATGGCACAGCCTTCGGGAGCAATTTTGGGTTAAGTATCTTGCTCAAAGACACTTCGACATGTGACCAGAGGAGCCGGGGATCGAACCACCGACCTTCTGATTGGTGAACGACCTACTCTACCTCCGAGCCACAGCCGCCCCATCGGTGCCAATGGTGTGTGGATGTAGCCACAGGAGAAAGATCCTGGTTGCTGGCTGCCAAAACTTACAGGTGTCCAGTAGCACAGCACGTTAAAGTTCAGAAAGTTTCAACTTTACACGAACGCTCTTTAACACACGCTCATTTTACCGACCAACACAACGGCTCAAGCACGGATACAGGATGGATACCAACCAATCTTGCCAGCAAACCAGCGGGATGCTTTTATTGTGAAAAATGTATAGGATATGCAATGTGTTTGTTAGCGGAGCTTCATTAGAGGTGCTAATCTTTAATAAAAACAGGTCTAATCAACCAGATGTGGACATATTCTGCACTATTTGATCAGTGGATCTGTTTTAAATGTCACAGAGAGGAATACAAACAAAACAGCCACAGCGAGCTGAAAAGGGCTGCAGGCGACAGGCTCTTACTTTGGTTCGTGAGTAGCACACCTCCAACACGTCATCAAGGTAAACAACTTTACCTTGCTGTACAATGCAGTGGAAAAACACTCACACCGTGCCAGCACGGCTCGGCTGCTCGCGGCTGTTCACGGCATGGCTCACCTTAACTAACCTCCCCTCACAATGGAAAAACCTTTTTAATGCTCTTGTGCTAGTTAAGACCTGATGAGATGGCTGTTGATGCTATATTGGTAGATACATTTGTGTTGTATAGAATGATGTACTGAAATAAAAACATGAACTTTCTCAACACAGGGCTTGCATTTGTTCGAAACCACACTGTGTATTCTCAATACATAAGTGAAAGTACAACACACAAAATGTCATTGCAATGGAATGCATCAAAGAAATTATGTAACACTAACAGATCGTTCATTGGAAATGAATTATCTTGAACTGGCAAGTCACCCACTATGTTTCTCTGCTATGATGTCATGTCTGTTTGGAAGTCAACTGAAACGGTTTATAACTTCAGTTTAGATTGCTTGAACAGTTGCTACATCAGGTCAGGTTTATCTTGTTCTGCACGAGACATCCTGTTTCAAATAAATGAAGGGAAACTCACTATATTTCTTTAGAACCCCTTTTAAAAAGGGGCTACTCTAGCGATTTTGGATTATACTTCCAGGAAGTATGGGGATGTGAGTCAGATAAAAAAAAAAAAAGAAAAACTGAATGGACAACGTCGAAGCTGGAGAGGTAGACATATTCTGACTTGGGTCAAGCTCCAAAACCACTGGATTCTACATGTAATATAAAACCCTCAGAGGTTTTCAGAGAGATTAAGGCTACGTTCACACTGCAAGCCTTAAGGCCTTTGCACACCAAGTCCGTATTTTTCATATGCGTTTTTTTTTTTTTAATCCGCCATCCGATAAAAATCATTACACACAGAAACCTTGCACACTGAGTCCGATGCGTTTTTTCTGCAGCCGTAAGCGTATAGCATTTAAACGCGGATGTGTTTACACTGCAGTCAGTACAGGATACATGGCGTACAAATAACACGCTGAAATCAAGAAATACCTTGTGCATTATCATGGGATTTATACGCCTTTTCGTGCAAATGGGCTATTAGAGCACAATAAAAGCCCACTATGAGTATTTGCCCCTGAACCACTCAATCCCAACTATCACACACGTTTGTTTAATTGGAAGTAAATTGTTTTTACGTCAGTAAAGCTCAGTGTTTGGGTAAAGCATTTGGCCTGGATGTCTGTTTGACCCAAACAATTCATGGTGGCTACAATAATAGATTTAAGTATGTAATTATTTACATAGGAAAATCCTTGTTTACTGCCCTATTTTAGTGTCTTCATGCACGATTGTTTGTTTGGATTGGGAATGTTTGTGTCAAGCTGTCTGTATGTGTGTGTGCTGTATTGATAAGCGCGTGTATTATGTATTTCTAGAGCGGTCTGTGAGTTCATTCAAGCCCTTCCAGAATAAGTGGTTTCCTTAAGAACCATATTATTGTCTTTTGTGAATGATATTACTGCATGAATATTTACAATAAAAAAATGTTTAAATTGATGCACATAATAGGAAAAGGAATATTATTGTTCTAAAGTACGGAATGTACAGTAGGCGTATGCCTTGTGAAAATATACTGCAAGTTATTGCACACTATTGACATTGTGTACATTACCACTGAAATGTGCTGAGACTGTCTTTTGTAGGGAGGTGATATGTGAACTAACAATATCAATAACAAGGGAAACAAAGGGAATATAAAGGTACAAATTAAAAGAAAGTGAATTAAAAATGAAAGCAATTAACAGAGAAAATGGGATACAGATGGATGTGAAGAATGTGTATTCACAGACACACAGGAAGAAAGCTGAGTCAAGCTAAGAGATCCTAAAAAAAGCATGCATTTGGCCAAGGCAAACACGGAAGAACTGATGAGGGAGGAAGAGAAAGTAAGATGTGGCAGTTTTCCCTCTTTTAAAACATTGACTCACTACGGGCACTGCCCATTGTTCTGAAAATACACCGTGCAACAAACAGAAGCACGTGGCTAATTATTGTCATTCACTGTATATAAGAAGTGGACGTAGTCATCGTGACATCACCCATTGGTTTGTGGTCTGCTTATCAGTCTCTAAAGTTACCATTTCAGATGAAAAAAAAAAACTTATCCACAGAAAAAATGACAATGGATCACCAAAACGTCCCTTGTACCCTTGAGGAGATGAGAACACTATTTTTTTAGTCATGCCATTTGATGAAATTTTAAGCCGACAGTAACAAACAGCTGTTCTTTGTTATAAGGATAATATTTTTATGTCCTAAAATCATTTTTTTTATATACTGAATTAAAGTCATAGTCATGCGCAAAGCTTTGGCACTCAGGCCTTTATCACTGGTTCAATCTGAGGTCAGGGAGAAAACACTGTGTTCCCTTCTGTCAAAGTCATCTCCGACTGGTTTTCCTCTCCCTCTCCTACGTCTGAGTATTATCTGTCAAAAAGATCTCTGTCGTAAAAAAAGGTTCAGAATAAATCTCTGCAGATCTTAACGGTGAAAATGGTTCCTTTTTTCTATTCACCTGAGACACAAAAGCAACACACATAGTCAACATTTTCCATTAGCAGACAAATATTAATAGTAAAGTCATGTGTGTTGGGTTGTAATGGCAGCTGAAGTTGCACTAAAATAAGCCACCTTTCTCCCTATCGCATTAACTTAGACACAAGACACACCGAGTTGTTGTGCCGTTTGTCTGACTTCTGATCAGTGATCTGTATGGTTCACTGGATGACCTAACCCTACACGTTTAATTTAGTTTACTTACTTATTTTAAGCCCAACCATGACATTTTCCCTTACCCTAACTAAGTAATTTTCTTGCCTGAACCTAAGTTGGTGGTATTCTTGCCTAAACCTAACTGCGGACGTTTGTGTGGCACATAAATTACACGCGAAAAGGCTAAAATGTAGACTCATAACACACAGAATGTTCGTGATGTTCGTGATGTTCGTGTAATGTTGTGGTATTTATATGCCTTCCTGTGAGAACGGGTTGATATATGCTCTAAATAAAATATGTAATTTGTTTGTGGGGCTACAAGTCTGCCCTTTCACGTCTTGGGATGATATTATAGGACTAATAATAATTGAGACTTCGCGGCTTTTTAGGACAAATACAGTATTTGGACCACATTTTCAAGGTAAACTTTGAACGGAAAAGAGGCGAGGGAAGATCGAGGGAAGAAAAAGTCTTTTGGCAGTGTTTTTATGATTTATTTATGATTTGGATTACACATACAACTAATATATATATTTTTCTATTTTATGAAACACGAAATGCTGTCATATTTGTCAAATCTAGTATTGCATAAATGCAATAATAATATTACAATATCCACAGTAGCCTAGCCGTTCCTTTTACTGTGCCATCAGAAACACTGGGTGTTGCTAAAAAAACATCCACATAGGATACACCTGGCATCCGTCACTCAGTCACTCACTCATCATCATCCGATGATGGCACACCTCAATTCCGGCATCATTAGCTGTATGGAAACCGCTGTCCTCCCTCCTTTCCTCTCTTACCTTTCATTTTCCACTGCCACCTGCCCTCTCTCACTCACAGCCCTTCTATCACAGAGAAAGCACTCCTTCTGTTCGAATCTCCAGTGCAGCGGAGTAACCAGATATCACCTAAGTACCGCAATGATACACTAACCACCTATTATACGCTGCAGTGATTGCAGGACTGGCTAAGCTCTGCTTTGATTTCACATATCAACTTTACACACATCTGGGATTTTTCATCTGCAAATTGGATCTGAATGTTTGCACAGTATCTCCTATGGCCGCAGAATGATGACATGTCTGAAGTAACTACACCACTGTGGTAGACAGACGTTTGTGTTTTTGTGGGTGTGTGCAATCAAACAGACTAGGAGTGTGCAAGTGTGTGTTTTTATGTGTACGCCGATTTGTGTGCGCTGTACTGTGTCTCTGGCTGCAATCTGTATTTATCATTATGGTCATCATACCAACTACTCTTAAGCTAGATTTCTCCATCTCCTCTTCTTACTGCAACCATTTGTCCTTCTTTCTCTGCACTTCTGCCGCGGCCAAATCCGACCGAAAGAAATCCAACATCAACCGCTGCTGCAACATTTTTCTTCTTGTTTTCACGGTGCGAAAGTTTCCAGGCACGCCAAGCATTTACAGCCAGAATCCGATGTTTTCGAATCTAAAAGATACATCATATTTGTGTGACGATTCGGTTCTCCGAGGTTCGCCGAGCTGTGTTCGCCACTCTAAAAGATTGCGTAATGACCCACGAAGAATCACAAAGGGTCTCCGACGTCTAAAAGATTACGTCACGTCACACAACTTGTCTCTACGGCTCTTTCCCGGGGTTGTAAGCGGAACCCAGAAGTGGAAAGCCGGCCAGTTTGATTGTGCAATACCACAATATATTTCAGCCTGATCTCAGAGAAATACGTGTTAAGTACGGGAGATGGCACACGGAGTATCGCGAGACGTTACGCTAGGAGGTGAAATCAAACATGGCGGCGACCGGACACGGACAGAAACAACAGATCAATCTCACAGTCAATGCGTGAGAGTTGGCAGTGCGCTATGGTGCATATGCATGCGATATTTGGAGCCCTGGTGATATTTCATTGTACTCACAGTGATACTCACCATTGTCCCCGATTTCCAATATCTCAGCGTTTACTTTGGTGAGTATCGTAACTGATTTTAATGTGGCCAAAACAACGGAAATAAGACCCAACTTGTAATATCCATTTTCCGTTGAATCATCAGCAGTGTATGTAAAAACGATATGACTTCATCCTTTCTGCTGGTGGGAACAACAACACTGGAAGAGATAATTAAACTGATTTAGTTCACTGCTGCCACTATGCAGTATCATGTGTGGGACAGGGAGACATAGAGACACAGAGAGAGAGAGAAGTGAGTTGTGTATGAGGTAGGCTACAGAGTGGAAAACCAGGGTTTTGGAAACATGATTTCCTGTGGAAACAGTGATGTCATGATGGTCTGTCTTTCACAGTCTCTCGTGCACGCACACACACAGGCATTGTCTGTAAATCAAGTTTTCTCTTGCACTCTGTTAATGTCATTAACATACATAGCTGTCTATGTCAACTGTGCTGTACACTGCGTTTTATAGCGTTTTCTTTATTTTACTACAGTGGTTGTGGAACAAAGTTTGTCAGCACAATTCATCTGAGACTGGTAAATAACAACAGAAAAATCTCACTTTATTAAATAAATTAAAGAACAAATTTACTGTTCTTTGATTTATTTGATTCCTTTGGTTGCTTTTCTGATCGCTTTGAGATCAGTATTTTCAAGAGACGTACTGTTTTTTGACTCCTGCTTCACAACAGGCAAACCATGCTGTATTTCTAAAAAATCTCATGAAATTGAACGGTGTGACACAGCTGATGCTGGCCCCACACTGACTCCAGGATAATTGGGCGGATTCAATCATCTGACGACGACAGTCCGTCTCCATGTTTGTTTTTTTCTTAAGTCACGTTTGATCACACAAGTTTCTGTGAGATTCCATGTCCCTGGAATCGCCACTCTGAAATCATTTAGTAGAGTGTATACAATCCAAAAGCATATAATCATTCTGCTCCTAAGGATGGATGTTACATGCAGAGGTCAAATATCATGTATGTGACGATTCTAATAAAGTTTAGGTTAAGTTTAGATTTCAAAATCCTAGTGTGCACCAGGCATAATATAATGTATTCCTTCATTTTGTGCTCTTCATTCCCTCAAAGGGAAACATTATCAAGATGGATTGCAATGATCAACGGTATGAATCTGCTGATTGCAGCGATTCCATTGAAATTAATTGAATTCAGTTTGAAATTTTATGCTGGTGTCGCCGGGCCCTAAATCGGCTTTGCGGTTGCATTGATGCAGTGTAATCTACAGTACGAACAGAAGAAAATACAACATTTTTTGGTATTACTGTTACTAGAGGTGTGAATCTACACTAGCGTCATGGTTCGATTACAATTCACCGGTATCGCATCCTCAATTTTCTATATTACTGCACATGGCTACTTTTTCATCAATACAAGCAGTCAGATTGTAGCAGTCTACAATATAAAAAGCTGCATTTTTTCAATACCAGTATCTGTGTGACCCACCTCAGTATAAACATTACAAAAGCAAAATGTAAATCTTTCTGCAGTGCATTACAAGACAAAGAGAATAAGTAAATAATTACCACTTTCACCATCTTAGTGTGCCATGTTAGCATGCTTAAATTCAAAGTACAGCTGAGGCTCGTTCATTTTGAAGGTATTTGTTCATGAACTAAATATTGGACAGTTTTGACCTGATGATTTCATAACATTTCATCCTCTTGGGACCGCTCTGTCTGCACCAAATTTCATGGCAATCCATCCAACAGTTGAGATATTTCAGTGTGGATCACAGTGGTGGACTGACCGACTGATCGCCATCCTGAGAGCCAAGGCGCTAGCGTGGCTAAAAACTTCTACTGGTCTCCCTCTTGTTGTGAAGGCCTTTGCTGCCCAGTTCGCCTTTTTCTTTTACTCCAAACAAACCGCAGCTGCTACTGCTGGAAATATTTTCACTTTTTTATGTGCGAAAAGATTTTTCTTGGACAAGACATTTGCTCACGAGAACAGCTAATGTAAATCTTTTTATGACCTTGTTAGAGCTTTCAGACACAAAGTCGATCCCTCGGCTAATAGGTTAAAGAAAACGTTTGGCTAGAAACGGCCCCCGGGTGGCCGTTTGTGGCCGCAATTTATTGATATTCTGTTTCAAGCCCCGATCTGATCGATTTCAAATTGAAACAGATTTATGTGTTTGAATTTCAGAGTAATAACTCCCCATTGTATTGCTTGTGTTGTGTAGTTTTCCTTTGCTAACTTGCCAACCTTTCACCATGTGGAACCACATTTGAAATGACTGTTTCTTACTATTTTTTAAATCCGAAGTCATTTATTTATGCCTGATGGGTAATTATTCAAATCACATTTTAAAAACAGATGGATGAAAAAAAGGAGTTTCATTTTGTGTGTGTGTGTGTGTTGTTAATCTGCTCCTCCTCCTGTAGTACTAGTTTTCCATCCTGCCTTACTGGCACAAATTCAGCATACAGTCCATGACCTCTTCGTCTGTTTCTCCTGCTCACTGTTTTTGTCTTTCTTTTGGTTTAATTTGTCTTTAATTCAAATTTATTTGCCTTGCTTTCTCTCTTTGATGTTAATGTATGACACATTTTCTTCCTCTGTTTTTCTATGTAGTTCTCATATTTCTTCTCTACTGTTTTCATATTCTCTCCCTTTCTCTGGCCTGTCTCTCTCTCTCTCCTCACGCTTTGACCTCTATCCATCTCAGCTTTTATTTTCTTAATGGCTCACATTCATACAGAGAACGTACTCAGCATCTCCCAGCTGAGAACTGGATCGTATTGCCACATTTCAGTTGATGTACAGTAACACACACAAAAACATTATGAGTACACTTTCAACCTTTCAAAATGTATGCAAAATTGTGGAGTATTCCAGTGTGACACGTTACACATCACAGCGTCTATACAAATACCAGAAATGAAAGGAGTTAATTAAATTTGTGTGTACACAAACACTGAAACATATGAGGTGGAGGTGTCTTGAAAACAGTGGTTCACTCTCACTTCCACCTCATTTGAAAACAACACACACTAACTGCTTTGTGAGAGAGTGTGTGTGTGTTGCTTGTCTACAAAGTCCATTCCTAAAAGCATCTGTGAGCATGTGTTTTTATGTGTGTTTATGGCTTACATGTTGACCCATTGCGCGTAGTATGTGTGTGTGTGTGTGTGTTCAGAGGGTACAGACTACGATTGTTCTCTCTGGGTGTTAGCTTTCGGAGCAGGAAGTGCACGTTCAGGTCAGGGGGGGGATCTAGGCATGCTCAGTCTGACCACATCTGTTCAAATAGCAGAGACCCTCAAAGTCACACAGGAAATGTGTGTGCATGTGTGTGTGCGTGCGTGCGTGCGTGCGTGCTACAGAAGCTGCTCTTTGTGAGCACAATTTATAAAAATATTTGACCTTTCGCTGCCTATAGCAAGTTCCCACAATAAGTAACAGAGGAAAGTTTGTCATGTACCTGCTGAAATGTTACTCCAAAAGGGCACAGACATTGAATAAACACGACATTATACAGCTCCATGGTTTTTCTTTTCATGTGCACAGTATACTGTTGCTGAGAGTCAAAAATGATACAATGAAGCATTATATGGTGGATCAGCCCAGTCGCACAGCAGTTCGGGAACAAGTCACGAAATTTAATGTATTGATTCATGTACATAGGCATGAATTTCAAATTTTTTTTGTGATGGTCAGCACAAAATCAATTCGTATGAAATTCACGTAATTGTGAACCGGGAAGTATAGAGAGCAGTGAACGCCGTGCAGGGAGGAGGTCTCGTGGATGGGTGGGTCAGAAAACAACGGACTTTCATCCAGGACACCGCTGTTGGTATCCCGTGTGAAACCATAAATCAAAGTTGATTTATTTGTCACGTAACTTCCGTACTTAATTTAAAGCACTTAATTTACAGTTATTTTAACCCAAACCGTGATCTTTTCCTAAACCTAACTAAGTAGTTTTGTTGCCTAAACCTAACCAAGTCAATGTATTCCTAAACCTAACTAAGAACTTTTATTTTGAAAAGACTGGCGTGGAAATTGACACATTGCTGGCCATTCTTGGGAAAACGCACAAAAAATACATTGTTGCTTAGCGTCACGAAAAAAAAAGGGAAATTCGTGTCTATGTACACGAATCAAATAGATGAAATTTCGTGACTATTTCACAAACTGCCGTGAAACTGTGTTGTGCTGATGCATGACAGTGTTACTAAGACCCCCTTTACACCTGGCATTAAAATGCATTTTGGGTGATTGGATTGTCATCGTACATAGTGCTTGACCACATGAAAGTACGGGTGTAAATGCACCTGGATGGATTGTGATCCGATCGGCCTAAACCAGCTCCTGGTCAGGGACGCATTGCGACCACAATGAACACAAGTGTAAACGCAATCGCCTTTTCAATTCACATACAACAACTACGTGGGCTAATGCTACACTGTCCCGAGTACCATTTGATAAGTGTAGACGTACCTCAAAGTCACGTTTGCAGGCCTTCTCCTCCTAAACGGCCGCGTTTTGAGGCTGATGTGTCCGTGCATTAGGCACCTCTCCACCCTCTCCTCAGCAAGCCCGTGCGTAGTGCAGCCTCCGGATGCTTCCTCTCAGCCCTTTCAGACAGAGCGATCGGATCTCAATCTGGACTCTGGAGACACATAGTAACACCAGGTGTAAATGTCATCAGGTTAAATCATATCTAGATACAATCTGGACACGGTCTAAGGTACAGGCCTCATACAGTGGTACCGCAATTTTCACTTGACCTATTTTATATTAAAATATGATCATCTGCCAGTGCCATGGTTAAGGTTTTGTTAGATGGAGGCACAAAAATAATCAACATGTTCTCATCTCAACTCGTCATATATTGATGCTTTGTCAGATCCCTTGGCGTCACTTTTTGGTCGCAGTAAACACATGGTTAATAGTAGTTAATGCAAACTTTTTGATATTACATTCAATAAGGCACCGTGCTGCATTTGTACTCGGCACTTTTAACATAAACAGACGCAGACAACCACACATACACACACCAGACTGACTCATGGGCTGTTGTAATGGCAATAAAAGCCGTCTGCTTCAAACACACCCTGTTGATTAAGAGTCAATTAAAGTGTCTGAGACGACGGGGAAATGAGTGGAAGGGTTAGGAGGGTAACAAATGTGGAGGGAGGGAGGTGAAGAGAAAGATTTTTAGGAAAAGAGGAGAAGGATGATAGGAGGATGGGGGGGGGGGGGGGATGGGATGGAAGGAAAATGGGCCCGGAGGAAAGAGGAAATAAAACAGTCAGTAAATGTTCCCATGTGTTGCCGGCACTCAGCATCTTGCAGGAGAAGTGAAGAGATGAAAGCAAGGGATAGTGAGTAAAGGGGGTGTCACGGCAACGCCCAACCTAACTGTCACAGAGGGAGGGGAGAGGATGGAGAGGAGAAGAAAGTAGGAGACTTGATGGGATGGAAGTGGCACTGGCATGAAGGAGGTGAAGACAAGAAGAGAGGAGGTGATATAAAGGAGATGAAAGCACTGGGAGACATGGAGCGATGAGGAGAACAGAAGGGCAACTTCTGATATTTAAAGATCCAGTGAATAAGCATTCTGTCAGCACTTTCCACAAATAAAACAAAAGCTGAGTGAGTCCCCAAAGTAGTTTCCCTCCTCCGCCCCAGCGCTGCCACGTTTACGGGACAATCCGTCTATTCTTGGGAAAGAAAAGCCCTGACAGCCAGACGGGAGCCAGGGAGAGACCAAGCACCCGTGGCAATAGCTGGCATTCACTTGTAAACAACGTAGGGAAAGAAAAAAGGGTGGGAGAGGTCATTAATGTTGTTTCATTGTACAATGTCAGCTAATATTGGGTTTTCTTTTACTTGGTGATGAATGATTGGGGTCCCAGGAGTGTTGAGTTGAACCATACATAAACTATGGAGGACGGAACCTAACAATATAAAAAATAAATGAATAAATAAATAAATGACTTGATAAAAAAGCCATTAAAAGTAGCAAAAATATTATTAAAATAAATGTAGTCATTAATGAATGGATTATTTTTACTTTTATTTATGTATTTATTTCTATGAATTTTTAAATGTATGTATTCATTTTTGCATTCATTTTTATTTATGTATTTATTTTTGCATTTATTTTTTATTAATTTATTCCGTTCCATCTAAAAAAAAACAAAAAAAAAAACATGGCAGATCTGCTACATGTTGTGCCACCAGCATCAAAAACAAATAAATAAAAAAATATATGCAAAAATAAAATAAATTAAAAATGTATGCAAAAATAAATAAAAATAACTTTCATTGCCACAGCTGTCCACTGGGTGGAGCTCATGTCACCACTCTCTCATCACTGGATCATTACTGTTAGTTGGAGAGTTTACTTTCTGACTCAGTTTCATGCTAAATTTAATAAATGCCACAGATTAAATGAACAAAGTTCCCACTCAGTTTTACTAACTAACTAACTTTCCCAGGAACTGCATAACCGTGGGAACCCTGAATGAAGATTAGAGATGTATATTGGAGGCATTTTGTATTTTATATTAGGAGGCAACCCAACCCTGGTTATTAATGATTTGAGTGCTACTACTAGTCCATAGCTTTTAGTAATTTGCTACTGAGGAGCAAGCAGGGCGCTCACCAGATATTAATACTTTGTTTACAGTCTGTTATTACAACTATGGCTGGAATGTCACTAATACCACTGACACAAGTGTTGCTAATGCTCACATCATTAATCAATCAATCATTTTTATTTGTATAGCACATTTCATTCACAGATAAACTCAATGTGCTTTGCAGTAAAACATTTAACATTTACTTTTGATAACACCTGCATTCATTTTGAAGATCCTTTCCAGATGATATTGTTTGAATTAGTTAATTTTTTTTAAGTACTGCTATGCATTGATTACTTTTTTTTCCATCTAAACTGTCTGCTCTGCTGGTGAACTCACTCTAATGACTCAGTAACAGAAGTAAAAGGCTTTAAGAGGGTCTAACCCACCCTAACCATAACCCTTTGGCAATGCTCCATCCAAATATGCTGTATGTTTCGTGTTGTTCAGAACACAATGTAAGCAGGTATGAGCCTAAAAGTTTATTTCATACGACTGTTCATTATCATACCTCATCATGGACCAGTGAAAGACATGGTAGGAGCAAAGAAGCTAATTGAAAGTGTGTTCTACAAATTTCAGCCACAGGAGGTCAGGAGTACACTGTTTTCAAGTGGTTGTACAAGCATTCCCAGTGATGACCGTGATAAGTACTGAGGGTGACAAGGCTTGGTGCTGCTTGTTAAGCCTCTAATTCTGTTGTATCACTCAATATCCAGATCACATTCACATTAAACTGCTAGAAATGAAAGACCGACTTAGACTTTGACAAGCTGAGTGCAGGCAGCCCTCAGCTTGTCAAAGAGACATTAGTAAATTAGACCTGTGAACTCCTGACCTCTTGTGGCTGGAATTAGTCTAACACTGTATCGAATACAGATGAAACGTGTTATACCATGGGGAAATTATTTCTGTTCAGTCATTATATCAACATATGAAGTGAAGGAAAAAACAGCTGGTATGAAATATTGCCAGTTGACCCTCCTAAAGTCCCTTTTCTCTGTTATCAAGTCAATTCTAATATTTCTATTATTGTAGAATTTCTAGTTTAGTTTTTCTCCTGGTAAACTAATTCCAATGACTCAGTAACAGTAGGAGAGGGCTTTAGAATAATAAAAATATCACTTTCATTATTAGAATAGTAAAAAAAAAATGTTTTTTTAATCATATTTTTAATTTACGAAATTTAAAAACATAGAAATAATAATAATAATACCCTCTGGAAATGTTCCATTCAAATAGATGCTTCCTGTTGTTCACACACTAGTTTTACAATCTAACACTGGCCTGTCGCTCATCAGTTAATATACTAAGTTGTAGTGAATAAATTAGACATTGTTAATGATGACAATAGAATAATTACATAAAGGATAATTTAAAAGGGATTTGGATGGAACATTTCTGAAGACCCTCTTGAAGACCTTTCCTTTGTTTATAGTCTTTTTTAACTTTATTGTTCTTTTTTTTTACAGATGTTGTGAAATTAACTTTTTTTAAATAAATGTGTAAGGAAATTTCAAATATCAACTGGAGAAGGTCCAGAGTCTTCAGGATCTTTCCTGTCATCACCACAGCTCTCCACTGGGTGGAGCTGTTACTCAGCTAACGTCATTGGATCACTCCTCTGTGCTCATAACATTATCTCCATGAAACATCTCACCTTGACGAGATAAGACCTACAGGAGAGTACAGTTTTTAATTTTATTTTACTTTTATGAACATGTATTAACATTAATAATGTTTTGATAAATCCAAGAGGATTACTGACACCGGTACATGTATAACGTCATGTTTTTTAATCAATAATAATATCACCTTACTCAAATCAATATCTTAACCCTGCAATGTTTACCATGTTTACTGGAATATATTGATCCAAAAGCATTCGGTTATTCAAATTTTTAAAAATGCTGGAGGAAAGGGAGAGATCAAAATAAGTTATCGATATTGTTAGGTGTCTCCACAGTCCCCAACTTTACAGGCTTGCTTTGATATGTAGTCAGACTGTCAAACAGCCTTCACATTTTAGAAGATGCTCTAAACTGTATGCCGTTGCAAGAAAAAGTCAGTGTCAAAGTTTTCAAGTGTCCAGTTTCATATGTGTGAAGCATGGAATGACATGGTGACAGGTTTCCAGCACTTTACTGATGTGGCCACCCCAAGTGCCACCCCCACCAGAGTCTGAATGTGATCGGTCTGATAGCCTCTAATATGAGACCGATAGCTGAAGTTCACAACATTTTTTAATAAGGAATTCAGCATTATTGTCACTATTGTGACTTAATGCACGATATGTTATAAATTAAGAACCATGCATCACTCATAGTTTTAAAACGGAATCCCTTTTTCCCTCCCAGACATATCCCAGTATCTGGCAGATTGACCAAAACAACCACATTTGAAGTTATTTCCAAGCAGTGCAGGGTGACATGAACAGAGCAATCAACAATGAAGTTGTTCTGTCCTACGCACAGCTACATATGGTGGAAAACTTTATCGTTTGTTGCATTGCATTTACAATAGGCTATGTGCTTGTACAAATGTAAGTTATTTGTTATTGCTACTATTCATATCACATGTCAAGTTGCATATTTTACATTCCCTTTTTACACAAAATAATTTATTTTGTTATTAATCATGTACAGTTTATTATTAATCTAGAGCTGTCATTTGTACTGGTTTACTTTTTACATGTTATTTAAATGTGCCACCCTTCTCTGAGTCTGTGCCCTATAGCCTGGCCACCCAATCAAACATTTTCTAGACCGACTGATAAGACTATCTAGACCGATATAAAAATCAAAACATTTATGATCCTATACAGACTTCCAATGTGCCAAATAGATTTTGTTTTGGTTTGTTGGGGTTGGGGGTGTTAGGTGCAACCCATAAACAGGAGATATTTCACTATAAGTGCACTTATTATGGAGGAACTATATAGTCTACTTGGGCTAAAGGACATAAACAAACAGTGGTCACAAACCCCCCTGAGGGGAGGTGAACATTTACCTCGCCTTTGATGGGATAAATCCCATCAATTCTTTATCTCATCAAGACTGGCTATCATGGGAATAACGTTAAAGTACTCATTCATTACACTATATTTGGGAAAAAATACCAGAAATTATTTTACACAGAGATAAATATTTAATACTCTTGGCAAGTAGTAAGAAAGCCATAACTCGAAAGTGGATGCAGACTGATCCTCCAACATTAGACCAATGGCGGGGTATTGTAAATTAAATATATTGTATGGAAAGACTCACATTTATTTTAAGGCTTAAATTGGAAAAAAAAGTATTGAGTACTGGGAAAAATGGATTGTGTATTTACACCGTTGATTGAAGTGTGACATTGTACATTAAGATGTATTTACAAAAATGCACTGTGATCTGACATTAGTAACACCCATGATGACCTCATGTTCTTTGTTCTCAAATAAAAGAAGAGTTTAAAAAAAAAAAAAGACTGGCTATCTGGATTTCACTGGAGCTAAATCCTATCAGTGGGAGGATGTGTGAAATAGGGCTGCAAAAACAAGCTCCTTCCATTGTTTTGTTTTTTTTAACTCTACTCTTTTTTTTGTCATTATTATTATTGTTATTTCTTTTTTTGGTTTTGTTTTGGTTTTGAAAGTTGAGGTTGTTTTCTCTAGTGTATGGGTTTGTCTGTAAGCTCATCTACTTAAAAGTTGGTTTATAGACTGTTGTAATTACAAACAGTGGATTGCATATATGAAAACAGCCTTGAAAAAAGGGGAAAAATAAATTATAAAAAAAAAAAAAATACAACAACTTCTTTTACCATAACAGGACTTTGTATTTATCCAACATTAAACCTTTTATGATTTGATGTTAGCTAAATATCAGCAGATATTTTTGGGATAAATCCCATCAATTCTTTATCTCATTGAGACTTGCTATCAGTGGATTTCACTGGAGCTAAATCCTATCAGTGGGAGGATGTGTGAAATAGGGCTGCAAAAACAAGCTCCTTTCCCTTTTTATGAATGAATGCCGAGTCCACGTGACCCAGCCAGCCAATGAGCAGCTCGCACCTGCACCGTGTGCAGCTCTGCAGCAACAAGAGGTCACTACACTTCAAAAACGTGGAGGAGAGAGCAGCAACAGACAGCCTGACAGACAAGCCTGCAGCAGCAGCAGCAGCAGTCACAGGCCTTTCATACGCACATACAGAGAGACGCACGACAGACGGGCTTTCACACAATGCCGCTGAAAAACGGCAACACCGTGGGCGTGGAGAGACGCATGGATCTGGCCTCGCTCTTCTGCATGATCGGCCGCCACGGTCCCGCCGTGGCTCTGGCTGTGATCGCAATGATGTCCGTGCTGGCGGGATTCATCATCTACCGGACCGTGAGAGGGAAGCGGAGGAAGAAGGCCACGGATGAGGCGGCAGCCGCCGACGGTGACGGTGACGGAGACGGAGAGAGCACCGGAGAGGAGGAGAGAGACGCACCGGTGATCCAGCCGAGCTTGATGGAGGAATCACGCAGCTCAGTGGAGTCAACAGGTAAAAAAGATCCACCGATAACGGAGTATTAACTGATAGGTGATCGATGGTGATTCGGTTCCTCTGCCTTCATTCATCAGTTAAAGTGAATTAAACAGTTAAAGTGCTGAGGAAATATTATACAAATATAATAGATAGGCCTATAATTAATACCATAAGGACACCGTGCATTTAACAGGGTATCACATAATGTTATTAATATCTAGTCTGAGTACAGTGATACTTTATAGGAGATATAAATAGGCCTTCATAACGTACTATAAAGCCATTATTAACTGTGAACCATGAGTAGCTGACCTTAGGCCTACTGATACATGTTAAAGGATATAGGCTAGATGAAATTACCATAGTAGTACAAATATTTTTAGTAAATGTTGGCAGTGATGGAATGAAGGCTACAGTACATTAACTGCAGTCCTGTACAAAGATATTTTTTGTTCTCATATATTGTTTCTTATTTTTTGGGGCTTTTATTGCTATAATCCTATGTATTTATATGGTTCTTATTGTAACTTGTCCCTCCAACTGCCCCATGCCTTTAATATGTTTCCTTTGACTTAACTAATTATTGGTTGTCTGTTGTATGTATGGATGTATGGACTGGGAATGCTACAAATGAATTGCCCCCTTGGGGATAAATAAAGTTGTCTGAACTGAACTGAACTGAAATATGAGCTACTTGTACTTTACTTTACTTGAGGCTATTTCCATGCTACTTCTTCTTTTCCACTACAGTTAAGAGGGAAATAAAGTATTAATTTTACATTTATCTGACAGTTGGAATTATTGGTCAGGCTACTATTAAGATTAAGATTTTACAAACAAAATATTTAATGAGTTCTTGAAATTGTTGTTATACACTATAATACCCCACAGTAGGCTAAATTCAATGATAAAAAAATCTCAAAAACCTCGTCTAACTATAATAGTAAAATGCTGCTTGCACATGAATGCATCCGTTATAATAATAATAAAGTAATATAATATGTAATAAAACAACACTCGCCTTTGATACTTTAAGCATTAAGCTAATTGTATACTATATTAATCTACAGAAACACAGATACAATTGACTAATAATTTTGGCCAGCTCAAATAAGCCCTTAAATGGAGGAGACGTACAACCAACATGCAAATACTGTTGCATTGATTACTCATCCTGTGATTAGATCTTCTGCTGTGTTGTCATTTTAAAAAGGTACAAAGGTGGATAAGACAAAGTGCAAATTTAAAAAAAAAAAAAAAAAAAAGAATATCTGTCTTTTTAAACTAGTAAGATACATATCTCATCAAATATTACAATTTGAACAAACTTAAAGACATTTAATTAACACTAACCACTCTCTTGTCACCTATTCTTTTCTAGTTATGAAGTCAAAGACATAAAAAAAACTAGAAAACAATACAAAAAATAAACTCAACATGTTATAAATGATATTAGTGTGTGGTAATTGTAAGGTATTTTAAGTGTTCTTACAGTATAACATGTATTTTTTTTAATATCTTATTATAGACGTCAGTGATGAAGGCTCATCAGAGGTAAAGGAGGATGTTGATCTGCTTCAGAGTGATCTCAAAATCAGGCACCGTCGTGCTGCTGCTGCTGCTGAGAAGACACCTCCACGTTATTCCCCTCCTAAGAGTAACATCCGAGTACAAAACAACAAGGACCCCACTTCAGATGACTCTTACGAAGTGGCAGAGACGTATGAAGAAAAGGCCAATCAGAGCCTGCAAAGTGATACTTGCACAGAGGCTGAAATGGTGCTGGAGGATGCCGTCGATTGCCACCGAGGTGAAACAGATGACGCGGTTAAGGACGTGTTGGAAGAGTTCCATGCTAATGATGGCTGCTTGAAGGAGCCTGAGCCGATTAATGATGAGAAGCACGAGGAGGAAGAGAAGGTAAGCAGCCGTTTGTCTCTGTGTGAGGTTATTATGCAAGATACAGACAGGCCAGGCTAGCTGTTAACCCCACTTTCCAGTCTTTGTGCTATGCTGAGCTCTGCTAACCAGTGGCTGTAGCTTCATATTTAGCAGAAAGACATAAGAGTGGTATCCTATCCATCTTCTTATCTAACTCTTGGCAAGAAAGCAAATCAGTGTATTTCCCAATTTTTCTGAACCATTGTGCAACTCCAAGGTCTGAAAAGTGAAGCCAATGCAGAAGTGCCTTAAACTTGCATTCTTTCTAATAGCCAGCAGGGGGCGAATCCTCTGGTTGCAAAAAGAAGTGTGATTGTATAGAAGTCTATGAGAAAATGACCCTACTTCTCACTTGATTTATTACCTCAGTAAACATTGTAAACATGAGTTTATGGCCTCAATCGGTAGTTTCAAGTCTTCTTCAATATAGCATGATGTTCATTTAGTAAATTATGGTCCAATTTAGAGTCAAATAGACCATAAAGCAGGGTATGCTTTAGGGCGTGGCTACCTTGTGATTGACAGGTCGTTACCACGGCGTTGTCCGGTCTGAGAGTTGTCCGTGTTTTCGTCTTACATCTTTAACCTTTTCACAGTGTGTTTTCAGTTCATGAAAGTTAATATTAACATTTTGGTCGCCTAAAAATGTCTTGTTCAGCGTGAAAACCAAAATAGCGACGGCTAAAATGCCGAACTCGAGGCTTCAGAATGGCAGTCCAAAAACCAGTGGGTGACGTCACAGTGACTACGTCCACTTCTTGTATACAGTCTATGGTCTGAACTATTTCTTTAAGGATTTGGAGCACCAACCCAGAGGGAATATTTCTCTCACCGACATATCCATTTCCCTCAGGCCTCATTTTCTCTGTAGTTTCAGACTAGCACAGAATAGGAAATCAGCCACAGACAGTTCGTCTGTCTTGTATGTATTTTTATCCACTGTCTGACCTGCAGATATTAACTTTTTACTCATGTGTCTCTAGGTGTTAAAAGCAGAATGCCAGGAAGAAGAGGATTTGACCACAGACGAGGATGTATCTGACAAGACAACCAGAGAAGAGGAGGACAACTTTCAGTGTGCTTTGAACAATCCGTTGTGCTTTGAACAAACCCCTCATATGAGTGAAAACAGTGATGATGACAAACTGCAAGATGATAAAACCACAAACCACATGGAGTCCAACTCGGAAGAGCCTGTCATACATGTAGAAGATGTATCCGTTCCTTGCGTCTGTTATGGCAAAGACGAGGAGTTTGAGGAAGACGATCCAGATAGTATTGATTA